>JBBPBX010051373.1:0-19662 GCA_038048925.1 Garcialebias charrua | reverse complement strand
AAAAAACACCTCTTCCGGGTTTTCAAATGTGATTCCAGCCACTTCTGCTTTGGCTTAATGTAATTCCGTTTTGTTATTTTTTCAAATGTGTTTTTTTCAAATATTCTGTTTATTCAAATGTTCATTTACACCTTAGGGGCACGTTTTTGAGAGTGTCATGCAACAGTGGTGGTATAGTTCAATTGAGAAATGTGGATGAATAAACACGGGTCATCTCCACAGTCCAGCTGTTATTTTGCTAACAGATATGAAGTGATACGAACCTGAGAAAAGAAGTGGGGGAGGGGTGGTGTGGAGGTTAGAGACAGTGGGCCTGTGATCGGAAGATCGCCGGTTCAAGCCCCGGTACTGACAACATCAAAAAAATATAAAAAAAATGGAGAAAGATGGAGAAAGGTGAAAATCCCACACCTGCCTCCACCCTCATTCGCCCCACCCTGGGCCCCTGAGCAAGGCCCTTAACCCCCACCATCGTCTCCCTAAACAGGTCTCTCTTGAAAAATGAGTTCTCGTAGCTCAATAAGACTAACTTGTATAAATAAAGGGTAAATGAAAAAATGAAGTAACCTGCGGTCAAGAGAAGCTGGGCCTCGTGGTGCCTTCAGTGTCTGGCTCTTACTGTTGTTTCAAATCACTGGTGGTCAAATCTTCACAAAGTTATCTCACATTCATCACAAATTTCAGGCTCAAGGAAACAAACAAAAAACAAAGATGAAAAGGTTTAATACAAGATTTGAAATAAGACAAAATGTTTACATTTGCCAAGTTTTAGTCGACAGTCGGGGTTTGTGTTGAGCTGTTAGTCCACAGTGTTGTGTTAAGCAGAATTATTTCAACGTGTAAAGTCTCCTGCTCGCACTGTTTGGATGAATCTGTGGGAGGAAGTGAGGAGGCTGCACAGCAGATGGTTAAAGGTTGCAACACGTTCACAAAAACAGTGCGAGGGAGAACGTTGGTGTGAAAACTTGTTGTAAGCGTAGCTCATTGTTATGGGAAGGTGGCCCAGACGGGTTCGCTCAGTTTCCCAGACGTCCATGTGTCTGTCAGTTCATTCATGCTCTCTTGCTCTTTCTGCTCCGTCCTGGCAGGAATTCGATCCTGGGACATCGATCTGAAGATCTGTGACCTTGATCAGCAGCTGCAGCTGTTTATAACTCGCCACTCTGCACACTTCTCCACTGAAGTCAGAGGTCAGTTTGACGTGACACCAGCCCTACAAACACACACGTGTGCACGCACACACACACACACCGTTTTCAAAGAAATAACAAATGTACAGTAGCGTGTTTAGAAAAGAGTTTAATGGAAATGTTCAAAAGTTTTTGAAATTGAGATGTGTGTAAAAGTTATGAACACTCATGATCTTACCTGTTGTAGATAGCTCTTTGATTTAATTTAATTTAATTCTGAACAGAATGACTGACAAGCAGCCTGAATCCAAAGTACCGTAAATGTAGATGAGTCTTATTCACATTTTGATTTTGCAGACACTGCGTGAATCTGACTGGTTTCTTCTCAACTACGTAGATTTCAAGATATAAGTCTCTGACCAGTCTGGTGTTTCTCTGGTTCTAATTTGCTACAGAGTATGATATGGGAATGCCTGCTAGATATGGGAATGCCTGCTAGATATGGGAATGCCTGCTATTCTTTTTTAAGAATATGCATTTGAAAGTTTAATGTCTGAAGTACGTCCAATTCAAAATTACCCCGCAGTAAATTTTACAGATATTAAGCCAAATTTTGACGTGGTATACATACCTGTACATGTATATGCTCAAAACTTTATGAACTGTTGACCCCCAACCCTGTATTTCTGCTACTAAAACATCTGATGAAGCACTGAATGAATTTTATTAAAACTCTCAGTCATCATTGGATGATCAACTACAACTGATTAACATTTGGAGTCAGTCCTGTACCAGATGGCTGCTGCACCTATCTTACCTTAGCAAACAGGAAAATGGCAAAAACTCGATTAATTTTACAATTATTGAGGTAAAAATTGATATAGTTGAGGCTGCGAGGCATTCCCATATCATACTCTGAACTAGAGCCTGACCAATATAGGAGTAGGGCCGATATAGGTGTTTGGGGACATATTGGTATCTGTGAAAATTGTCCCATTATGCCGATATAAGCACTTCTAATTGTCACCCCTAAAATGCTAGAACCAGCTGTAATTGTACAATGTATCCAGCAGAGGGAGCATGAAGACTACTTTCAAGTCATGGCTGTTCACTCAAGTTTCACTTTCACATTCAGCACAGACGAGGCAGGGAGCAATACTGTGTGTAGCATATTTTGCTGAACGGAGCATGGTAAGTTTATTTTAACGGATCTGTAAAACAAATCAACAATAATAAATTATCTTCAATCCTCCAACCTACTTGTCATTAGCTACGTGCCTCTCAAGTTAGCAAGCTAACGTTTAGATAACCTAGCATAGGCTATTGCCTTGTAAAACAATCCAGAACAATAAATCTAACAATAAATCTAGCACAATACATATCAGTGTTATAATGCTAGCTTTGAATCTATCAATGAAATGCATTGTTTGTCTGAAATCTTTACTTCTCTGCAGAGAAAAATAAACGCTGGTGCGGTCAGTGCTAATTACAGTAGACCTTCCCCATACATGATGGAATGACTAAACAATGAACAGAGAAGGGTGTTTCTTTGTTTAATTTATTTTTATGTAACACACTTGATAATTTTATGGTGAATTGTGGAGGACAGAAAACGTGAACGCACGTTAGGAAGACCGTTTTTATAATCACTTGTAGGGAGTTGTAGTGTGATTCAGCACATCTGCTGGCTTCCTAGATAGATCATTCTTACTACGGTAATTGGCTTTTGTACGAATGCAAATGTTTTTGTGCAATGCCCTGAGACAGCTTCTGTTGTGATTTGGATATAAATAAACTTAATTGAAATTTAATTGAATTGTCAACCTTTTTGTGGGACTAGGTAGCCTGGATGTGATTAGCTTAGCTTCATGATTGCTAACCGCTGCGCTAAACAAGCAAGCTCCGGTCCACTCGCTGTTTTCTTAAATTATTGGGGGTGGACAAAGCTGAAAGATTTTCAGCCATTATATTGATTATTGGTGGTCACCTTCTCCTCCCGATATCGGCGATAGACAAAATTTCCATATCAGTCGGGCTCTACTCTGAACCTATAACAAATTTGATATTGTACGAGAACACGCATATTCCTTATTTCTCAATATAAGTTGTGGTTAAAGGTCAAAATGCTTTTCTATTGATTTGGTGAAGGTTTGATCCATGCGCAGTGCAACAGGTCTGCTATCAGTCTGATGACGGCTGCTGTGTGAGGCCGGTCGGTGTGTGTGTAAGTGTTTTTCTGGCATTCTTGTGTTTGAGGGATTAAATAATTCAGAGCTCAGAGTTTTGGCTTGAACAGCCCAAAATGCAGAACGGGGAATTCTTATAACCGTCTGTCAGGAAAAAAGCTTGATGCCATCACTTACCCTGGCTGCATACTTTATAAAGAGTAACAATAGACAAGCTCAGGAGAGACTGCCACCGCTCCTTCAGCGAGGGCATTACAGAAGCTGCAGTCAGCAGAAGATGACGCAGCTTTTTTCCACACTGAGCAGACTCCTTCACAGGAACAGCTGTAGGTTTTCCTCATTTGGATAAAGAAGTAGTCATCTGAACCAAACTAAATAACCATTTTCATTCTTATAACTGCTTTAGCTGATAACCGATGGACAAACAATAAGGATTGTTTTAGTTTTGCTCCCTCTGTGACATGTTAGGACATTAAGACTTTCTTCATACTGGATGATGATCCTCCTACACTCTCCATGACCTAACTGAACATGGCAAACATTTGACAGCACCTTCTTCAGTGTGAAGGCAATCTTGGACCTACCACACTCGATCACAGGTGCTGGGGAGTCCACTGCGTTCTTAAAACATGCCTGAAGACGTCAGCTGCAAAGATCATCCAGGTTTTGGCTGAATTTTTCATAGCTGACATTTGAACTTTGAGCAAGTCAGGTGCTGTCTGTCTCTCTGTCGCTCTCTCTCTGTCTCTCTCTTTCTCTCTGTCTCTCTCTGTCGCTTCGCCGTATAAGTCGCATGCAGTGCTGGGCAGCGCTAATCCAAAAATTAGTTCCGCTATTTCTAAAGCGCTTATTAATTTATTTAGGTCCGCAATTTCAAAAGCGCTTATGTATTAGCAAAGCTAGCGGAAGCTAATGCTAACGCGCTAACGTGCAAATGGCGAACTACTTTTTTTAATCCAGCAGATTTGACCATTTCGTGAAACGGTTAAGCTCAGAAAAACCTTGTGCTATAAAGTCAGCTAAGAAATATATTTTTTCTCAGCAAAGAAATAATTGTTTTTACCGTGTTTTGTTGTAAAGTCCTTTGCTTCTGTGGCCGTCGCCATTTTGAACAGGGCAAATGAGGCGCTGACGCGTCGCGTAGGCCGCTGAGAAACATCCATAAGTTCACCCTCCATGTTAAAAACTCTTCGTCTGACTCTTCGAAAACAAGCAATAAGGCTGCAGAGTAACACACTGGCTGCTAACTGCTATAGAGAGAGCGCTCTCTCTAGCCCCCCTTAGGGCGGGGACCGCTTTTTTTCACGGACCACATCCGGCGCTGACAGGATATGGTCTGTGAGCAGTCGTCCGGTTGATTTAAGAGCCCGTAAATAAGTTTTTTCGTTTTTACTGATAGATAATTAGTTATTAGCGGTACTGCATTTTAAATAAAAATAGCGCAAATCCGCTTATGAATTATAAAAGTTAGTCAATCCGCTATAGCGCTAACAAATTGTTTAGGTCCGCTATCAGCGGATTAGCGCTTTAGCGCTCCCCAGCGGTCTGTGCCCACCTTTGGTCGCATGTATTATGCGTCACTGTTGATGTGTCGTATTTGTTGCACGTCTCAGCTGACAAACTGGAAACGTGGGCCGGTGCTGTGCCAAAAATTGATGGGCTGCCAAATGGCAGCCGTTTAAGCATGCACGGGAGGACTTTAGCAAGAATTTAACAAGATTAACACTTAAAAACAATTATTTGTTTGCTCGAAATTATAGCCAAGGTGTGTCTCAGTTGAATTTTTCCTGAAAAATGCACTTTACGGTCAAGTCAGCTGCATTTCCAAAGCTGATGCTCGGAAGTAGGTGCGTGCAGAGGGATGACTCACTGTGTATTTATTCAAAATTGAACAAAATAAGCACCTAAAACAATTACTTGTTAGCTCAACTTTATAGTAAAGTGGGTCTCAGTTGAACTTTTACTTAATAAATGCACTTTGCTGGTCAAATCATCTGCATTTCACCGGGGCGGCGCAGCAAAATGAAGTTGATTTGACGATTGCTCCAGGCGAGCTGGACGAAGGTGGCAGGCTGTGGCAAGCTGACTGTTACATTAATAACTACTTTTACCTATTACATGACGCAATGGCATGCCATACTACTTGAGTGCCATTTAGAGGCTGAAAATTGTAGTGTTCGATATTTTCAGTCAGAATGAATGAAAACGGTCATATCTCAGCCAAAAATTGGTTCATAAATACAGTATGGGGAAAAAAAATCATAAATATGTCGCTTTGGCGTATAAGTCACAGGGTATGTAAATTATGCAAAAAAAACTGTGACTTATAGGCTAAAAAATACGACATTTAAAAGCACAAATAGTGGAAGCGTTAGCTAGCTGTTACACTTCAGGTGAAGACTGGTGTCACATCTGCTCAGATTGTCATAATGTTTCACAATTTTTCTTCTTTCCTCTTTTTGTCTATGCAAATTATTTGGGTCATGAAAATTTTACAACAGTGGAAACATTTCAAGGTTCAAGTTCTTTACTGTCTTTTGCATCACATGTGATACATGAGGTGGAACGAAACTGTGAAGGTCCCAGATACACTCAAAACATGCAAAAATATAAAGTATAAAAAGAAATAGTAAATAAGGATCTAAGATATATGCTAAACATAATTTAAAATAATACGATATAATCAGAGTCAGAGAGTCAGAGAGAATTTATTGTCATTTGCACCGCATGTAGTACATGTGTTGAAAACGAGATTATGTACACAGGGTCCCAGTTACATCCAACAACAAATGCAAGAGAAATACAATAATAACATCTAGGATTAACTAAGAGAGACATCACATCAGCTAGTAATACACTAAGCCCTAATGTAGTAGAAAAACATCATTATAAACAGCAGCACGAACATGAGCAGATGGTCACAGATGAACGCAGCAACAAGAAACAGATCAGTACAGTATCAGTATGATGTGACATTTTGCAGTGTTTATTCTTATTATTTATAAATAATAATAAATAAATAAACAGCAGCCCGAACATTTAGATTTAGAAAAAGCATTTAGAAGGAAAAAAAATGTAGAAAAAGCGTTTGTATAAATCCGCTGTGTAATTTTAAAGATTGTAGTTGTATTAAAATAACAAATCATTTTTTTGGAAGTGGAACTTAAAATATTTCAAAAGATCCCTTTAAATGAAGGATTAATTTTAACAAGTACTGTACCTAAAATTGGGAACAGTTTTATGATTCTGGGTGAATCCTCTGTGACCAACACTGACCCCTGGTGTTCAGTTAATGAAATGCAGCCATGATTTTTTTCCCAGTGTCTTAAGTCTACTCTTGAAACACATATTAGGAGGCACACACTGGCTGCCCACGCAGAGACCCAAGAGAAGACCAAGTGAGACAGGCCATGGATTAGTGTCAGTGATTTTACTCTGATTAACCCTCCCACACTGATCTCATGCATGCATGGTGGCACAACTGGTAGAGCTGCTGCCTCGCAGCGAGAAGGTTGCCGGTTCAAATCCCGGTCCGGGGCCTTTCTGGGTGGAGTTTGCATGTTCTCCCCGTGCATGCGTGGGTTTCCTCCGGGTACTCCGGTTTCCTCCCACAGACCAAAAAACATGCTTGTTAGGCTGATTGGTGACTCTAAATTGACCCTAGGTGTGAGTGTGAGAGTGGATGGTTGTTTGGTGTGAGTGAGACAGGTCCCTCTTGTAAATGAGTCCCCGTGACTCAACGAGGCTAGCCTGTATAAATAAAGGTTGAATGAATGAATGAAATGTGCGTGCCTGTGTAACACAAATCACCCATGTGCTGTTTGGAGCTCTAATGGTTTTGCTTTTGCAAAAAATCCCTTAAGACAAAAACAAACTCCTTGTTGTACTAGAAGTTATGTGAATACAAGAATTTTGTGACAAACATGCATAAAGTTATTGTGAATTACTCAAAGATACACTCACTGGATATCCTTCATCTACAAGACCCTCCTAAACCTAGTCCCGTCATACCTCACCTCCTTAATACAAACATCACACAGTCATTACTCCCTGCGCTCTAACGATCTAGTCCTCCTGTCAGTTCCTCCTGTCAGAACTGAACTAGGAAAAAGAGTTCAGCTTCGCCGTCCCCTCAGCCTGGAACAACTTACAGAAAGATCTGAAACTATCAACATTCATCTCTCCTGGATCCTTTATGTCAACCGTAGTAGAAAATGTCATCAAGAAACTTGACCATTGCAGATGTTTCTAACCATTACTTATCCAATATACATGTCATTGTTGATTTTTTTAACTTTATTTACCCAACCGAGGTCTGTCTGCTTGTTTTGTATATAATGTATATAGAAATCTGTCATATCCTGTTGGTTTTGAACTGTCAACATCTGTTTACTGTGATTGTAGTTTTCTTTATTTTCTTTTTGATAAGTGCAAATGCCTATTGCCAATGTGACGTGTGCTGCTGACCACTTGACCAGGTCACCCTTGTAAAAGAGATCTCAATCTCAACGGGCTCTACCTGGTTAAATAAAGGTGATTGATTGATTGATTGCTTGAATTATCTCTTATCCACACAGGGTCAGCGTGATATTTAAACACATACACCCTCTTTATCCATCCATCCAACTATCTATTTTATTTACTTGTTTTTTTTATTGAGTTTCACTGGAGAGGGTGGACATTTGCATGATAGACTTTTAGTTTGCATTTCAACTACACTTTTTGTATCATTAAACTACTTTGTAAAGTTACAATACTTTCATAGTATGCAAAGATAAAATCTCTCAACTAAATGGTTTTGTTAAAAAGGTTAATGTAAGAAAACAAATTTGTACTGTTAAAGGTAAAGTAAGACCGAAAATTAAACCTTGGTAAAACAATGGCTTCAAATCATGCAGTTTGCTATTTCATAGGAAACCAGAGACATTATATTACGATGAGCATGAAAAAGAAAGCATTTAATAATTTTGCCACAATATGAAATCAGAATTGGGCTGTAAGATTAGCAAAACAAGCAGTAAGTCCAGCTAAGATGATTTGGCAAATTTCTAAAACCTGTCACTGCAAAGTAGAAATACTCCCAATAATTTTAGTGTACAATATGTGTCTATATCACTGATATTAAAGATCTCTGGCAATTCACAAACCAGGCTATTTTTTAAAACTTTATTTCTAAAAAATTTCAACCAAGTTCACTAATTTTTATAAAGTAAACATTTACAACCTTAATGCTAATATATTATGGATGCATTAGGATAGAAAAATGTATTTTTCAATACTTGGTACTGTACGAAACAAAGGAGATATTTAGGATTTGCCATAAATTATTGGAGGTACCATCTTTCT
Source organism: Garcialebias charrua (assembly GCA_038048925.1). Taxonomy (NCBI): domain Eukaryota; kingdom Metazoa; phylum Chordata; class Actinopteri; order Cyprinodontiformes; family Rivulidae; genus Garcialebias; species Garcialebias charrua. The sequence continues at coordinate 11,000 of JBBPBX010051373.1, read as the reverse complement.
CAAGATTACAGCTCCAGCACTCCAATTTTTGTACAACCAGGTTAAAAATAACCAGAAGACATTTCTCTTTGAAATAAAATAACTGTAGGTTGAAGCTTTAAGTACTCGGTGCGCATTAAACTCTCAAAATAAGCCACTTTTTCTTTTTTCTTTTTTGCCAGTGGCTGCTCAGGTAAGGTCTTTGTCCCAAATGACTTGGTGGTCAAGCCCCCTCTACGATCTGGTACATTTTTGTTTTTTGGAGTGAGTTTGCAGCGTTTCTTACTTACAGTTGTTCTGGTGTTTTTTTAGTGCTTCTGGTATTTGCAGCAATTTTCCTTTGCATTCTTTCCTTTGGTTGTCTGATTCTTCTTCTATTTTCTGTGATGGTGGAATTTTTCTGCATGTTTAACTGTTTGCTCCTGATTTTGTTTAGGTCATACATTCAGAGTTTCATTTTATGCATAGTGAAACCATTGGTTGAACAATGCCCAGAGGATCTGACTTAACTTTGTTGGAGTTTTTTTACCGGATTATTGCGCATGAACTTTGATGTTTTGAACCACTTTGGCCATGACTGCATCAAAGGAGTCGACGGAGGAGAGGGCGGACTCCAGAAACTAACTTATCACCATCATTTGGGGCAGCTGTGGCTGAGAGGTTAGAGCAGTCGTACTCCAATGCAAAAGTTGGGGGGTTGATTCCATCAGCAGTCACATGCCGAAGTGTCCATCGGCAAGACGCTGAACCCTCATTGCCTCCGATGCGTGTCCCATTGGTGTATGAATGTTCTAAAGCACTGATTCATCTTTGTACATATATAGTAGAGTGTTGTATGAATGGGTAAATGGGGGCACATCTTTGACTATTTCGATAAGATAAGAAAGTGCTATGTAAGTGCAGTGCATTTACCATTTACAAAGTACCATCAAACTGGTTACTTTACCATTTTATTTATAGAGCACGTAAAACAGCAACAAGGCCAACCAAAGTGCTGTACAAACAAACAAACTACAGGCAACACATAGGCAACATACAAAATGAAGTACAAAAAATAGACATAAAATCATCGCAGATAAATATAATGACCAAACACAGATTATCTGGTGTTGAAAGCAACAGAATAGTAGTGAGTCTTTAAACGGGATTTGTAAACCGAGAGGGAGGGGGCCTGTCTGACAAGCAGAGGTAACTCATTCCAGAGTCTTGGTCCTGCTACAGAGAAGGTCCTGTCGTCTCTGCGCTTAAGACGAGATCCTGGAACTGTTATAAGTAACTGGTCCACTGACCTCAGAGCATGTGGTGGGACATACGGCTGTAGCAAATCAGAGTGATGGGGGGAGACTGTTCAGTGATTTGTAGACGTACAGGAGAATTTTGAACTGGATTCAAAGATGAACTGGTAGCCAGTGCAGGGAGGCCAAGACTGGTGTAATGTGCTCTCTTTTGCCTGTACTGGTTAAAAATCAAGCTGCTGCGTTCTGGACCAGTTGTAGTCGTGCAATGGAGGCCTGACTGACACCAAACAGGAGTGAATTGCAGTAATCAAGCCTAGATGTAATAATGGTGGTAGATGGTTGACCCACTATGTGGGTGTGCTGCCTGTGGGATGGAGTTTGTTGTGGCTCCTCAGACTGATGAAATCTTTTGGATGAAAGCCGAAATGTTTCAAAACAAAGAAACCGTCCAAAGGACCTGACTAGGTCTGTCACAATAAAAAAAATTGCTGGGCGATTAATTGTCTCAGAAATTATTGCAATAAACAATAATATTGTTTGAAATTTGACAATAAATTGTAATTATTGTCAAGAAATGTGTATTTGTTTTGAGTGTAGTACCTTTTTTTGACCAATTCCTTAGATAGAGAACTTTACTAACTGGCTTTTCTATCTATGTGAATGTTACTGTAAAGTGCCCTGAGACAACTTTGTTGTGATTTGGCACTATATAAATAAACTGAATTTAATGGCAGTATAAGACTGTTTGGATAGTTCATTCAGTCAACCTTTATTTATACAGGTTAATCCCATTGAGCCTCAGACCTCATGAGGGAGGGAGCAGCGTGTCTCTAAGAAAAATGGGAGGAAGGCCCCTTGATGTGACATGGGCAGTCTCTCCATCCTTTTTTCCGGTTCTCAAAATGGCGGACGCTTGGTTTAATAATTTTAAAAAAGTAAACAAGTTCTCAGCTTCTTTATGCCGAGAAAACAACTTTTTAGACGAAGGCATGGGTTTAAACCGTGAATTTTGGAGCTTCGACAAGATGGAGGTTTTTCCCCGAGGTTGGCCTGTTAGCTTAGATTGTAGCTTAGTTGCTTATAACGATTCAAAAACGTGACTTTGGATGGTTAAAATGAATTTTAAAGAGAAAAGAGAAAGAGAGGGGTCAGTGAAGAACACCACAGTTGAGCCTTTTGTCATCCAGTGTCTTCAGTAGAAAGAGAGACACGAAGAAACGATAAAGCCGATAAACAAAAAATGAGGTTGATAATTTTCATTTATCATGCGATTAATTGATTTATTGTTTATCGAGACAGGTCTAGACCTGACTTAACTTTGTTGCATTGGTTAAACAGTCCTGTTCTCAAAATTATACCTGGTGAAAATAGGTTTGGGGGTCAATACACTCCCAGTGTAAGGATGCATACACACATATAAAAAGTGGACCATATCCATTTGAATAAATGACTACATTTCTTTGATATAGACTAAGTCTGTTAAATAGATCATATTGTATGTCACACAGGATTCTACTAGCCTGTCTGTGCAGAAGTTTTCCAAGATTTTTAAAGTATTCTGACTGAAGTACCGTACTATATTCTTTTTGGCTTATGGACTTAAGAAATACAAAAAAAAAACTGTATCGCCCCAAATGCCCAGAGGTTCCTTGAAGTGAAATAGCTCCGTGTCCTTCAGTTCTTTCTGATGCTCCCCTCACTGAAGGAGGTGTAGAGGGAGGGAAGAGAAATAAAACCAGTGGGAATGAACTCAATGTCATCGTTTTATTCACCCCCCCCCCCCCACACACACACACACACACACACACACACACAGGTTGGGCTTGATGTAATGGGTTATAGGCAGGCAGGGAGCTCATGAAAGTGTATGTTCTCGATCCAATCTGTAATAAGAGGCTTTCAAAAAGATTTGGAGTACAGGTTGGTTTGGTAATACTGTACTCACTCTAGAGGCAGTCATGAGATTAAACTTTTCATTTGTTAGTATGTTGTTAGTCTAAAACACTAAAATAAAATGAAAAAATAAAATGTTCCAAAATGTTCTTTTTTAAAGTGAGGTCATTGCTCAAAGTTTTAATTTCCGTTTGCTGCTTTGCTTTTGTCACTTAAACTTTTAAAACAATTTAATTTGTATCTGTGTTCTCGTGATCATAGCTAATGGTTATTTAAACTTTTTTTTACTCAGCATAGTTTATATTTTCTTAAAGGTTTTAGGTAGTATGTGCTGACTGTGTGTGTTAGTTTTTTTTTAGGCACACAAACACAAGATGGTCTCATCTCCTTGGTATCCACTGACATGTTGTGGACTTGCAGGAGGAGGGAGCAGCCTTGGGGGGCAGAACACATTAAAGATTCACAATCATTTTGGTGCTGAGGGACCAAACCTTGTCTTGCATCATTGTTGCTGAAGCAACCTTTGCCGTCAATTCCTGAGTGGGATGGTACTCAGTGGACCCTGAGGGTAAAAGAAGATGGAAGGTCAGAATGGAAGGCCAAGTATCAGAAAAGAACACACAAAGTTATAAAAGAGATGTGTTTTGCTTCGTTACATGATTGGAGCTGAGTATTATCACTGATCTAAAATAAATTCTGTCTAAAGTCTTAAGGCAGGGTCCTCAACCTGATATGAATGAATTGATAACTCAGTGCAGGGAAATGAGCCACTGCTCCAAGAGAATCAGACATACAGTATTGAGGACTTGTTCACAAGTGCGGGTAGAACAGAGGTAGATTAAAATGGCATCAGCAATGAAGACACTGTAGTGATCTGTCCTGGTAAACAGAGAACTGAGCAAAAAGGCAAAACTTACAATAAGTCTACATTTCAACCCACCTACTGTACGGTCATGAGCTGTGGGTAGTGACCGGCAGAATAAGATCAGAAATACAAGCGACTGAAATGAGTTTCAAGGTTCAAGTGGACTTTATTGTCATTTGCATCGCATGTGGTACATAAGGTGGAACAAAACTGTGTACTCAAGGTCCCGTGTATAACTAAAAATAGCAACAACATGAACTATACTGTAGAAAAGAAGCAGTATAAGGATCTAAGATATAAGCTAAACAATTATAATATAATAAGGTGTATTAAACAGCAGCCTGAACATGTCTGTTGGGAGCAGAAGGGTATGAAAACAGCAGCTTATGGGTAAGAAATCAGCAGCATGGATAAAGTGTCAAATTTCTAATTTAAGTGGCATTACAGTGATTGTTCTGGTTAGGGATTTATGAGTCTTGCAGCTTCAAGGTAGAAGCTGTTCATCAGTCTAGTGGTTCTACACTTAATGCTCTGCAACCTCTTGCCTGAGGTGAGCAGGGCAAATGGATGTGTGCTGGGTGAGTGGGGTCCTTCCTCTGTGTTGCTGGATTCCTTCATTGAGCTCAAAGTGGAGTTACAGTATTGCTCCTCTTCATTGAAAGGGGACGGTTGTGGTTTGAACAGCTGCTGGTATGGATGCCTTTTGGAAGCCTTCTGAGGGAGGTGCTTTGATGAAGTGGTTGTGCAACTGAAATGATCTTACATCCAAAGGAAAATAATGTGTTTGTCTTAAAGGAAGCAAGTGGACATCAAAATGTCTGGTCATGAGTCCAGTGGATGTCTCTAAAGAGAATCTACATGACAACTTAGGAAAAACTATTCATTTATGTAACAGAACAGAAGGTATAAAAGAGAAAGTTGGAGGAGGTTTTTAGGATTCTTGGGGTGTCCAACTGTTCTTTTTTTTTTTTACCTGCATCTCCTTTGTAATAAACCCTAATTTTTCCTGTCAACACAGGATCAAGTGTCAACTGTTTTTATTTAAAGATTGAAGTTCAATGTAGCCACTACATTTGGCACCCAACGTGGGGCACAAAATGTAGCATTATCAGAGTCAGAGTCAGAGAGTCTTTATTGTCATTTGCACCGCATGTGGTACATGTGATGAAAACGAGATTATGTACACGGGGTCCCAGTTACATCCAACAACAAATGCAAGAGAGAAAAAAAGAAAGAACATCTAGGATTAACTAAGAAAAACATCAACTAGTAATACACTAAGCCCTAATGTAGTGGAAAAACATCATTATAAACAGCAGCACGAACATGAGTCTGTATTATGGAGGACCAAACTGTCAAAATAATAAATAAAAGAATAAATATATATCCGACATAAAACAATAAATATATAAATCAAAGTAGAAATATATATCCTAAATAATAATAAATAAAAGAATAAATATATAAATCAAAGTAGAAATATATATTTTAATGAGAAATAAAAGCATAAATATATATATTCTTTTTTATATCTCCTTACACATGAGAAATAAAATGTTAACCTTTCCTGCTCAGTCTTTCATCCGTGGTCAAAAGACACAGGGGAGAGCTTCCTCCAGGGCTGAAGTCTCTGCTTCAGGGTTAACTCCCTCACTTGCCTTGCACATAAACCACACGGTGGCTGCAGGTTGATCCTCTTGTTTTTAATAATAATTCTAGCCAACAGGTGCACAAACAGACTTTCTTATAGCCGCGTTTTACTTTGCCGTTTACTTTTCTCCACACACACACACCGTCACGTCTTGCTCCTCTCAACACGTGCAGAACATGAGCACGTAGCGCCCTCTTCTGGCCGGCGGACGGCCGACACACATCTCACCCTCCCACACACACACACACCACTCACTGAGCCATTCATCACATGCAGTGGAGGCACTTTCTGCAACACTACCCCCACTCTGGATGGCAATTAAACAATAATTCCAATCCAGTCTCACAATGCATAAAACTGATACACAATCCCTATAGCTAATAAGAGATAACTGTGTCAATCATAATTACATGTAGAGGAGGTATAGCATCAAACCACATGTCCCAGTGATATAATTAGCTCATTTTAAGGTGTGTCAACTTGTGCAAAAAGTAAACTTTACATGCCATAGGGGAGGAAAGAAATTACTCAGCGGCATCTATGACGACCAGGCAGGAAACTAACTGAAATCTATCAGGTACAAAAACATACAGAAAAACACGGTCTTTAGATAAACCATTTGCTCTTCAGCCAAATTGACTTAGCAGTTTGAACAACTGAACAGTAATAAAGAAAACAGGCACTTGTGGCTTTGATGAACAGTTTTAGAGAACTTCGCAGGACACCTGAACAGCTGGAACCTTAAACTGAGTCCATTCTACTTGGAACTACCCATGTACCGTACCAGTCCGGTGCTCTGCGCCGACGCCTAGATCGTCGAACTGGTGGGCCCAAAGGAGGTGAATATCCCACCGCACCCCCACCATCCTCATGATTGACATGGGAAGGGGAGGATGGAACAAACACACCCGGATGGGAATCCGCTGCAGTTGAAGTAGGCAGCAGGGAACAACCAACGCCCCTGCTGGTTTCATCAGAGAACAAACCCTGCAGGTCCAGGTCACAGTCCGCCGAGTCCTCCTCCAAGGTTGGTGGTGGAACCTCGGTAGGTTCCCAGTGTTGACTCTGATCCAGGACCCATGTGTTGTCCAGGGGCTCCCGGCTGCGGTAGTGCTTTAGCTGGTCATGGTGGACGACTTTCACCTTGGACCTTGGGTTCTTTTGTATCCGATAAACTAGGTCATCCAGTTGGCCTAGGATGAAGAATGGTCCTTCATATGAGGGAAGGAACTTTTTGACTTTGTTCTTGACATGACGTGTCCCTTTAATGAGATACCACACAGGGTCTCCAACTTTATACTGTGTGCGGCAGCAGTTCTTGTCATACTGTTTCTTTGCACGTGTGACCGAGTCCCCCAGTGCTTCTCTAGCGATTTGGTGAGCCAGCTCCAACCGTTCCCTCATCTGTTGCACATACTCTGGAGCAGTGGGTTGGTTTTCTGGATCAGGAGGCAAACCTGCGACAAGGTCCACTGGTTCACTTACTTCTCGGCCCCACATCATAAAGTTTGGAGAGAAACCGGTAGCACTATGCTTGGTTGCCCTGTATGCCATAACAGCATAAGGAATCATCAGGTCCCAATCCCAATGACAGTGTTCTGCTGTAGTAGCCAGGATCTTTTGGAGGGTGGCGTTGAAACGCTCGACCTGACCGTCCGACTGCGGCCTGAATGGTGTTGTGTGAGTCTTGTCTATCCCAAACAAACTACACATCCCTTGGAACACCTCAGATTCGAAATTGCGTCCCTGGTCACTGTGTAGCGCTTGAGGGATTCCATAGCGGCACACCCACTCACTAGCAACTATACCAGCAACAGTTACAGCTCGCTCATTTGGAATAGGAAATGCTTCAGTCCACTTTGTGAAATAGTCTTGTATCACAAGCACATAGCGGTTTCCACGTTCAGTCTCGTTCAGTGGCCCCATAATATCCAGTGCAATACGCTCCATAGGAGCTCCTACCTGGACTGTTCCCATAGGAGCTTGTGGTGTCTTCTGCGGTCGAGCCCTGGATGCACAGCTGATACAGGTTTTACACCAGAGGGCAACATCCTCCCTCATGTGGTACCAGTAGTATCGGGTCCTTAATCTGTTCAGGGTCCGCTCTACACCAAAATGTCCACCCACTGGCCCTTCGTGCATCTGCCTCAACACGTCAAGTTGTAGTTTACGTGGCAGTACAATTTGTGGGTAGAATTGGGTGTCATCGAGGCAATAGAATCGACGGACTAGAACTCCATCTCTGAAGTAGAGTCGTTTCCATTGAGTCCAGTATGTCTTAGTGGCTGGGCTGCATGGTGAGACAACAGACCATGGGGGGCGTTTATCACTGGCCTTCATCCAGCTACGTATGGGTGCAATGTCCACATCAGCATCCTGGGCCTGGCTCAGCTCCCCCATGGTCCAACCATGAAACAAGGAAGCTGTGTCAAGAGTCTTAGCCACGTATATTTTTTCAGTCAATTTCACAGTGCATCCATCAGTATGAGCATTCTGATGCGGTTTGTCTGTATCAGTGGAAGTGTTTTGGTCTAAAGTCTCTATATCTGATGTGAGGGTGTTTTGACTTACCCCCACTGGACAAACTGCTGTGGTGGGTGGTCTGTCCTCTACCCCCACTGGACAAACTGCTGTGGTGGGTGGTCTGTCCTCTACCCCCACTGGACAAACTGCGGCAGTGGGTGGTCGGTCCTCTACCCCCACTGAACTCAGCAACAGGGAGCTGGTGTCAGAGTTCAAATCACACTGGACAGCTTGATGGTTGATAGTTTTGGGTGATGTAGAAAAATTTGGCACTTTACATGGGCAGGACTGGCGGCAGGGTCTCCTGGAGAGGCTGTCAGCATTGGTGTGCTGTCGACCCGGGCGGTGGATAATCTCAAACTCATATTCAGCCAGCTTCTCAAGCCATCGAGCTAACTGTCCTTCTGGCTCTCTCATTTTGGTCAGCCAGCGCAGACTGCTGTGGTCCGTACGCACCTTGAATGGCCGGCCGAGGAGATACTGGCGAAAATGGGATGTGAAATCCACTATGGCCAGAAGTTCACGTCTTGTTGTGCAGTAGTTTTGTTCAGGCTTTGCCAACTTGCGACTGCCATAAGCCAACACTCGTTCCACACCCTCCTGCATCTGCGACAGTACAGCACCAATGCCGGTGTCACTCGCATCAGTGTCGAGTATCATTTCACCGCAGTCCAGGGGATAGCCAAGAATGGGGGCTGAGGTGAGACGACACTTTAACTCGTCGAAAGCAGCTTGGTGTTCAGCATGCCACTGGAAACGTGCATTTTTCATGGTTAGGTTATGAAGGGGTTCAGCAATAGATGCAAAGTCTTTTACAAATCGGCGATAGTATGAGGCCAGGCCGATGAAACGTCGAACCTCCTGGATGGACGATGGAGTNACCTTATATTGCCAGTGTGCCTTGTAGTTCAAAAAATATGGTAGACTGAATTCTGTATGATGATATTGTGACTTATCTTACTTATTTACCATTTCTGACACATTTTTTTATTTTTTGTTGACCTTTACTCTTTTAGTATACTATAGGTCAAATGGATTGTACAGCTGAGCTTATTTTGAATCTAACCATGCCTGTCTGTTATAGGAGACTGTAATCTTTAATTTACTACTTGTATGTGTTGATAGTGCTTGTGAATACGTTTTACCCTGTGACCACACCAAAGTTTAGGAACTGATGCCAAGAACTTTGTTACAGCTGTACACACAAAGCAAATTTAGTTTGAGTACCGTATTTTCCGCCTGAAAAGTCGCACCTCTCTATAAATTGCTTTGTCCAATTATTGGTAATAAATTGGAAAAATCCATAAACATGTTGCACCTTTATTTAAGTCAAATCTATTATGCTTCACCGCTACGCGACGCGTCAGCGCGTCATTTGCCCTGCTGAAAATAGCGGCCACAGAAGCGAGCAAGCACGGAAGGACTTTTAACAAGATTAACACGGTAAAACAATTATTTTTCTGCTGAAAATTATAGAAAACATGTGTCTTAGCTTAACTGTTCCTTAATAAATTCACGTAATGGTCAAATCTGCTGGATTTAAATTGTTTCGCTTTGACGTCTTCCAAACGGTTGCGCGCGCTGCGAAAATAAATTATAAATAAATCTAATTTGAGCTCAAACAACTCCAACAGCTAACAGTTTGTAAATGACCACCAAATAATGACTTTCTGTAAGTTTAAAGAAAATCTGCTGTGTGGTTTATGAGCTATTTTGGTAAATAGTAGCCGGAAAAACAACGTAGCTAATTGCTACACATTTATGGTTACAAAACATCGAATTTTATCTCAAATAATTCCAACAGCTAACAGTTTGTAAATGTCCATCTAGTGATTACTTTCTGTAAGTTTGATAAAAATCTGTCCTGCGGTTCATCAGCTATTTTGCTAACAAACACTGAGCTAACAGTAGTTCATACCTCCAGAGCAGGAGGCCGGGCAGCGACAGAGTGTGTCCGACCAGAGGAGGCTGCCTTTAGACACATGAGCTGGAAACGGTCGGTGTACTCTCTGGAAGTGTCAGAGCTCCAGAGCAGGAGGCCGGGCTGCGACAGAGTCAGTACGACCAGTTGAGGCACATGAGGTGGGAACGGGCGGTGTACCCTAGTGGACAAAAGTGGTACTGCACCATTTTTTTGCCAAAATGAAAAACGGTCATATCTGAGCCAAAAATTGGTCTAAAAATATGGGGAAAAAAAATCCATAAACAAGTCTCACCTCTACGGAAGGGCATTGCATTCAACCATGAAAATATTTTTTTGGAGCTTATGTAGTAAAAACGTGATAATTATGTAGTAAAAACGTGATAATTATGTAGTAAAAACGTGATACTAAGTAGTAATAACGTGATACTATGTAGTAAAAACGTGATACTATGTAGTAAAAACGTGATAATTATGTAGTAAAAACGTGATACTAAGTAGTAAAAACGTGATACTATGTAGTGAAAACGTGATACTATGTAGTAAAAACGTGATAATTATGTAGTAAAAACGTGATACTTATGTAGTTAAAATGCGATAACAATTCAGGAGGAGCGTTTCCTTTAAATAGAGTAGACCTGCAGACTTCTACATATATCAGATGGGACAATGGTTAAGACCGTTGCCTTTCATGCAGATGACGCAGGTTCGAGTCCAACCTGGTCTGACTGATTTTTTTTTTCTTCTTTGGATTATTTATATAATAATATTTATGCTGAAAATACTTTGCTTATCAGCGTGATTGGGGTGTAATGTGGTTAAGTGACGTCTTAATTTATTAGGCTTCATGCTGTCCGCTGCTAATATTTTAAGACATAACAGACACACCGGTCTTTCCTCATCTCCCACCTTCGTCACAGTGAAGCCAAG
>JBBPBX010051372.1:13448-24609 GCA_038048925.1 Garcialebias charrua | reverse complement strand
CGTTGAAGAGCCAATGTAGTTTAAAGCTACCCGAGGTACCATAAACTACACTGGTCTCACAATTTCTAAATTGAACCGATTCGATCGTTTCTATTCTAGATTATCTATTCATTTTGATGAGTCTCGCCATAGACTTCAAAATTGATTAGGAATACTAAATCCTACGTCGTTCGTCTAAAAGACAACAGACATTTAGATCAAACTATATTTCATTTTTCTACTTTAGTTTAACCTAAACTAATTAGTGAATGGAGGAATAGTTTGGAATTAGAGGCCTTCGTTACAGAAGCCCTCCAAAATTCTATAGGTATAGATCCCTATATCTAATTTACAGAATTGTTCCACCCCTTAATTGGTAAGTGTAGCTGTTCTAAACCATGATAGCTTACATACCAGGTGCATATAGGTAAGGCTTAATGTAAAATCCCAATCATATGCCCACCTTAAAAACCACATAATTGCATGACACATAGAACCAGAGTGGCACTGACTGGAAACCAACCAGCCAACAACCTTCGATGTGGGGACCTGCAGCTCCAACGCTTGGTCTTCAACCTTCATCCAAGGGTCGCCTCCTCTGCGTCAATCGAGGGATCCCCTCTACATGCTGATTATGAAAACAATTGTTGCTGATGAAATCACCAACTCTAATCGTGGTGGAATTACTGCTGTGGGATTATCGCTGTGGATTATAAGACTTTGTTTTCCAAAGGATCACAGACTTTGTTTTCCAGGAGTTAACAGACTCAGTTTTCCAAGGGATTAAAAGCTTACCGCAATGGGATTACCTCCGAACAGTATGGAATTTCCAAAACTTTATGGGATTATAATTTTTGATTTTTCTTTTCCACTTGCTGGATTACTTCAAGATCAAAGACAGTTCAAGGTTTCCTTTCGTGTTGGACCCCATCCCCAAGGACTGGCGATGGCTTCCAAAAGGGGGGAGATGTAATGGACCTACCCAGGGTCAAACTAGGGTTTTCGAACTGTCCAGTGATGACCTTTACTGACCACTCAGTAAAGCAAGACATTTACTACAAAATCATTCATTTAGCTATAATCTGATAAATATAGTCACCAAAAGAGACTATTTCTATCTTTGATTTTATTCTAATGTGATCAAAAGAATAACTTTTGTCATTTTCATGATGTGTGCTTTTAAGCTGTGTCATTCTGTAAGAGTTAAACTGTGTTCACTGCTGTGTTTAAAGGTGAAGCCTTCGGGTCACAGAGACCGGACGGTTTTGTTTAGAAACTCAGAGACAGTCTCATGAGCTGGGCTCCAGCTTTATCTATCTTTTTCCTAAACATTTCTCTCTGCTGCTGTTTGTAACCTTGGGTTTGATAAGGCAAGTGAACTCCTCTCTGTGTTCCTGTCTTTTAAGTTCTAACTGTGCGGAAACGCTTCAGTCTTTGAATGGACAGAGAGTTCGAATGGACAGAGACCTGAAAGCTCTCTGCCTTGCAGCTGGTCAAGCTTGGTCAAGAGCCAAAGACTAACTTGTCAGCTAGAACTGATGGACGCCTCCATCCAGTTCCCCGAGCAAAAGCTCCAAAGTTCCTAATGAACTTTCTTTGAGAAACATCTCGTCTTGAAGTCGGCCAGAAGCTGCCACATGTTTCTGACGGCTGACGCGGATCCGAGGAGACGTTGGAAGTAAACGACCAGTTCAGACGTACGAGGGCCGGAAGGACTCTGTGCACCTGGGAGGCTGGTAATATCTTTATCAGACGCATCGTCAAAAGGTAAAGCTGTTTACAAACGTACCTGGGATTTAGCCGAAGTCGGATGGAAAGTGTCATCTCTGGTTACACTCGAGATAAATAACTTAATCTCTCCAACCTCTTATTCCTCCTTTTCCCTTTCCCTCTCAATCTTAAGCTGGAAACTATTTTAAGCTGAAGAGCCCCTCAGACTAAATATGTGTAACATCTAGTATTTATGTCTGTTGTGTTAAATCAAGTGTGCTGACGTATTTGAATTGAAAGAAAGTGAAATCATGTCAATCAAGTGTAATGGTGTTAATTTAGTTGATTTATTTTAAATAAATGATAGTGTCTCTTTGACATATCAAACTAAGTTAACGTGTCCATTGTCACTTAATGGCTCTGTTTATTTATCCATCATAAAGATCACAGAAATATTGAATAAACTGAAAAAGAAGAGAATCCGTGAAATTACTATTCAATCTGAATAAGTAAATTAAGGTAAAAAGGAGGTCAGTATTAAACTGACCCCCTCTAAACCCTTTACACAGTTATTTTCTTCCCATCCCTCACCGCGCACTTCCGCCCACTTCATTTCAAATTAATACATGTAGGGTTTTGAGGCTCGGGTGTGCTGAAAGTTTTTTTTACATCTCTGTTGTTCAGAACCACCTGGGACTCAATTTTATTATACACCTTAGACATTCACTTATAAACATCCTCATAAAATTCACATATAGGAATTTGGGGTGAGCACTATAGTTATGGGTGGCAAGATGACACCACGCTCGCCTCCTGTGCCTTTGCTCACTCACAATTATGCATTTAGACAGTAAGGGCTTGGGTTAGAGTTGGGGTGGAGGGGAAACTGGCATTATACCAGCCTTTGCTCCTTCTCTTTCCCTTTTTAATTGCACTTTACAACAATACACATCAACAGTACATTTGGGGACGGGGGTGTATGTGTATGTCGGGGTCTAGGTTTGTTCATTTAAAAAAAAAAAACTCCTCCTGGTTTCCTGGCGGCCATTCTGGAGTGGGGTCCGTTAAGATGGCAAGCCGTCTGGTGTTGTCCTAGACTATGGGAGGGTTCGGGGCCTGAGGGTTTGCGGTGGGTGGGGCTGGGGCTGCTTGGGCTCGGGTGTCCTGTCCTGGTGGCAGGGCGTGGGTTGGGCCGAATCTTGGATGTCGGCTACTCTTCACCCCAGAATGAATGGGCTTTCCTCCTGGGTTTGGGTGTGGGCTGCCCCATATAGGGGGCAGGTACATGTCTTGGACCTGGGGGGTATAGAGTGTGCATCGGAATTAAGAATGGAACGTGTCATTATTGTTTGTATTTGTGTGAGTGAAGGTGAGGACGAGGGTGGGTCTGAGTGAGTATGTCTGTGTATGAATGTTTAATTGTCAGGCTAGGACTTAGGCTGCCCCCTCTCTGATACATCTGAAGCTACTTGGTGTCGTGTTCCTACCACGTGGCTCCCTGGCGGGGTATGCCCTTGCCTACCGGCGCGCTTGGGGCCCTCGACATCGGGGGTTGGGCACTTGGGCGTATGTCGGCTCGGCCTGGTGGCTGCCTGGTGGGGCTGGGGTCCTCTGGTCCTATCGGGTCTGGGCCTGAGGGGTGGGCGTCCCTGGTGCCCGGGCTGGGCGCCTGGGCCTGGGGCTACGTCGGTGCAGCGGGCTCCGGTGGGGTCCTGTGAGTTTGTCGCTGTTGTCCCCTGGGGGTCATTGTGTGTGGTCGCTGGTTGGGCTCTCCCGGTTCTCCCCTATGGTCGGATCTGGGGGATGGGTGAGGGGTTCGTCCTGTTCGGGTGGCCCTGGGGGCTCTGAGCTCAGGGTCCTTCTTGGGGTCTTATGCCTCTTTTCCACCGCTCGGCTCGGGTTGGGCTCAGGTCGGCTCAGTTCGGGTCGGGTCACATCTATGTTCTGTTTCCACAGCTTTTTTGTACCCCTTCTGTGGGCGGGGTCCAGAATCCTACTCGTCCAGAAACTGTTTTTTTTTTTTAAACAACACAGTGTGATCACAACATGTTCATATACTAAATGTATCCTGTTGGAGTTATTTGAAATAAAATTCAATGTTTTATAGACATAAATGTATCAAGCTACCACCATTAATTTTCTCCCTTGTACCACATATTATCAATTCTATCAAAAACCACATAGCTGATATTTTTCAAAAAAATCTAGTGTGATCACAACATGTTCATATACGAAATGTATCCTGTTGGAGTTATTTGAAATAAAATTCAATGTTTTATAGACATAAATGTATCAAGCTACCTCCATTAATTTTCTCCCTTGTACCACATATTATCAATTCTATCAAAAACCACATAGCTGATATTTTTCAAAAAAATCTAGTGTGATCACAACATGTTCATATACGAAATGTATCCTGTTGGAGTTATTTGAAATAAAATTCAATGTTTTATAGACATAAATGTATCAAGCTACCTCCATTAATTTTCTCCCTTGTACCACATATTATCAATTCTATCAAAAACCACATAGCTGATATTTTTCAAAAAAATCTAGTGTGATCACAACATGTTCATATACGAAATGTATCCTGTTGGAGTTATTTGAAATAAAATTCAATGTTTTATAGACATAAATGTATCAAGCTACCTCCATTAATTTTCTCCCTTGTACCACATATTATCAATTCTATCAAAAACCACATAGCTGATATTTTTCAAAAAAATCTAGTGTGATCACAACATGTTCATATACGAAATGTATCCTGTTGGAGTTATTTGAAATAAAATTCAATGTTTTATAGACATAAATGTATCAAGCTACCTCCATTAATTTTCTCCCTTGTACCACATATTATCAATTCTATCAAAAACCACATAGCTGATATTTTTCAAAAAAATCTAGTGTGATCACAACATGTTCATATACGAAATGTATCCTGTTGGAGTTATTTGAAATAAAATTCAATGTTTTATAGACATAAATGTATCAAGCTACCTCCATTAATTTTCTCCCTTGTACCACATATTATCAATTCTATCAAAAACCACATAGCTGATATTTTTCAAAAAAATCTAGTGTGATCACAACATGTTCATATACGAAATGTATCCTGTTGGAGTTATTTGAAATAAAATTCAATGTTTTATAGACATAAATGTATCAAGCTACCTCCATTAATTTTCTCCCTTGTACCACATATTATCAATTCTATCAAAAACCACATAGCTGATATTTTTCAAAAAAATCTAGTGTGATCACAACATGTTCATATACGAAATGTATCCTGTTGGAGTTATTTGAAATAAAATTCAATGTTTTATAGACATAAATGTATCAAGCTACCTCCATTAATTTTCTCCCTTGTACCACATATTATCAATTCTATCAAAAACCACATAGCTGATATTTTTCAAAAAAATCTAGTGTGATCACAACATGTTCATATACGAAATGTATCCTGTTGGAGTTATTTGAAATAAAATTCAATGTTTTATAGACATAAATGTATCAAGCTACCTCCATTAATTTTCTCCCTTGTACCACATATTATCAATTCTATCAAAAACCACATAGCTGATATTTTTCAAAAAAATCTAGTGTGATCACAACATGTTCATATACGAAATGTATCCTGTTGGAGTTATTTGAAATAAAATTCAATGTTTTATAGACATAAATGTATCAAGCTACCTCCATTAATTTTCTCCCTTGTACCACATATTATCAATTCTATCAAAAACCACATAGCTGATATTTTTCAAAAAAATCTAGTGTGATCACAACATGTTCATATACGAAATGTATCCTGTTGGAGTTATTTGAAATAAAATTCAATGTTTTATAGACATAAATGTATCAAGCTACCTCCATTAATTTTCTCCCTTGTACCACATATTATCAATTCTATCAAAAACCACATAGCTGATATTTTTCAAAAAAATCTAGTGTGATCACAACATGTTCATATACGAAATGTATCCTGTTGGAGTTATTTGAAATAAAATTCAATGTTTTATAGACATAAATGTATCAAGCTACCTCCATTAATTTTCTCCCTTGTACCACATATTATCAATTCTATCAAAAACCACATAGCTGATATTTTTCAAAAAAATCTAGTGTGATCACAACATGTTCATATACGAAATGTATCCTGTTGGAGTTATTTGAAATAAAATTCAATGTTTTATAGACATAAATGTATCAAGCTACCTCCATTAATTTTCTCCCTTGTACCACATATTATCAATTCTATCAAAAACCACATAGCTGATATTTTTCAAAAAAATCTAGTGTGATCACAACATGTTCATATACGAAATGTATCCTGTTGGAGTTATTTGAAATAAAATTCAATGTTTTATAGACATAAATGTATCAAGCTACCTCCATTAATTTTCTCCCTTGTACCACATATTATCAATTCTATCAAAAACCACATAGCTGATATTTTTCAAAAAAATCTAGTGTGATCACAACATGTTCATATACAAAATGTATCCTGTTGGAGTTATTTGAAATAAAATTCGAATTTTTATAATTTATTTTCGTTGTGCAAGCAGTTTTGGAAGAAGTCAAAGCGAAACTACTTTAAATGCAGCATATTTGACCACTACGTGACAATATTAAAGCGTGGTTAAGCTCAGGAGCCCTCGTACTATAAAGTCAGCTATGAAATATATTTTATATCTGTTCATGGAGCTACATTTAAAGACATAAAGCCGCCCGCGCGCCGCGTGTTGCTCGTGGCGAACCTATTTTTTTAAAATCCTGCAGTTTTGAGCAGTACGTGATTTTATTAAGGACACGTTCAGCTGAAGACCCATCTTTGCTATAAATTTAAAAAATAATAATTGTTTTTACCGTGTTATTCATGTAAAGTCCTCCCGTGATCGCTTCCCTCACTTCCGTGAAAACTGCTGGAGTCTCCTCCTCCCTCCTTCCGGAGCGGGTGAGCTCGCCTCAGTACCCCTCTGAAACCAGCCCGAAAATCTCAGGAAATCTCGCGCGGCTCAGCACGGAATATCCGGTGGGAAAGGATGAAAGGGGGTCTCTGCGACGCACATATGACGTAACATCCGACCCGAGCCGACCGGTGGAAAAGGGCCAAGTCTCGTTTGAAAACCCACTTCTATTCTCTTGCCTTTAACACAATGTGATTTGTTTTGATCCTCTCTGTACTATACAGCGTTGGCCATTTTAGCTATTTTCTGCTGCTATTTGTATCTATAATTTTATTTTATGTTTTCCTGTCTGCTGTGCAGCACTTTGGTTGGCCTTGTTGCTGTTTTAAGTGCTCTATAAATAAATTGGTATGGTATAAATAAAGTGTATTCTCCAATTCTCTATGTGGCCCTTTGATTGCTTTAAATGTATTGATGTGGCCCTTTGTAAAAAAAAAATGTTGCCCACCTCTGACTTAAAATGTGTTTTGTGTTTGCATATCATGTGTTTTACTGTTCAATGGCAAAAAATAGTCTCAACTCTTTCAATACAAAAAGCTATTATAAAAACTGTTTTATAAATTGTGCCTAAATCGAATATTTGTCACATTACAGTAATTATTTGACAAAAGTTTTGCTCATTTGAAACAGAAATGTGTGGGAATTAGAAAAATCCTTGACAGGTGCTGATTATCAAATTATCTTGAGCCCAGATGTTTTATAGTGGAGTTCTGTGGAATAGTTATGAGGAATTAATATCTTACTTGTTGTAGATAGCTTTTTGATCAACCTCATTTGAAAGAAATTGATTAATTCATTCACATTGGGATGAGCTAACAGCTAGTGTGATCGTGACAAGGACCAAATAAGGAGATTGCTGCTATCTTAAAAATAACTTAGTTATTTAATATTTTTCTAAATACTGTTAATTTTTTTCTGTGCTGAGAGACCAAATAGCAACAATATAAAAAGTAACAAACCTTTTTTTTTTCATTCAACATTCACTAGAACTTTGTTTGTATGCATTAGAGCCACAAACTTCATGAATGGATGTATATTAAATAAAGTCAAACATTTTAGGCAGCGGTGAAAGTGACATTTTAGTAATTTATTTTGTCCTCCACCTTTTGGGGTTGTATGTAACTAAGCAAGTTGTTTTTTATTTATTAAATGTTATCTTTGTTTCATTAAAGCCCGCATGTTCTTGTGAATTCAGCGATAATCTCCAAAAGTATGAACATTTACCACAACAATGTGAGGGGGCTAGTACATATTGAATGAATATTTCATAATTTAAAACTCCTTCCAGCCTGAATCAGTGAATAAATAAACTCAAATCCAACTGATGTTGACCATTTGAGAAAAACACTTTTATAACTTTTTCTGTCAAAAGCCACAGAAAACTCCAGAATGATTAGAATGAAGAAAAACATATTTGCCACTGAGAAAACTCAGAAGATTTGTGATCAAGTGAGCTCCAGTGTGATCTCACTTTTCAGAACACAAACTTTATTCTCAAAACTCAAGTCTCTTTTTTTTTTCATTCATTAACTGGTGAAAAGTCAAGTGGAGGGAAAAAAAATATGAAGAATTCAAAGCAACTGTAGGGAACAGGTTGTGTCAGAAATTTACTACTTAAAGGGGACCACATATTCAAAATTCACTTTTTAATGTTTTTTTACTCAACTTTGGGTATTTACTTCATAAAAAAACAGTCCTTGTGCCAAAAAAATGCACCCAGTGGTTTATTTACTCTAAGTAGATTTATTTATTTTTGATAAATACACCTGGATTCACACTTCCTGCAGTTATTGACGTCACAAGCCGTAGCCAATCACCTCAAACCTGAGTCCAGCCCCTCACCTAGCAACCCCTGGTTAGGCTCAACCCACTTCTGTATTAAACACATGACTGTTGTTTTTCATGATTTCATCTCATCTTTTGTTTATATGTTCTTAATTTCATGTGTACAGCACTTTGTTGCAGCTGTGGTTTTTTAAATGGCTTTATAAATAAAGTATAATTGTTATTTTTATGTTTTAGTTCAATTTTTAGTGTATTTGCGATCGCTCCCAACGCGCAGCCGGCAAAAATTAAACGAGCGGACCCCCGGCGTAGGGACCGGTGGCAACGGGACACTGCTTCTGGCGGATGGAGCGGAGCTTCAACTGTACAGCCTCGCTGCTGCCTCGAAGCAGCCTCGCAGCAGCGAGGACCTTCTCCTTACTGATTAATTTACGGGAGACACTTTGTGAACTTTGTGTTATCTTGACTGGAACAGCGATAACTCCCAAAATCTCCGCGTGCAACGAGCGGAGCTGGCGAACACCGGAAGAGGAACAAGCTAACATTAGCTTCGGATTCGGGTGGTCTCATGCTAAAAGGAGCAGCAAATGCGGCGCGCTCAGACGGGTTTCGGTAAGTTATCTTAAGCTAACACTAACAGTAAGTCAAATGAGTAATAAAAAAAGAGCTAATTTTAAAACAACAACACATTACAGATACTGGCTGTTACAGAGGGCGTTAACAGATCGTTGAAGGGCGTGGACTTCAAGAAACCGGTCGTTCAAAACGAAAGTTAAAAATGGCAGAATTAAAAAGGGTATAATTAATTATCTAAGAATTATTTTGTGTATTAAAATGAATTAATATTGTCAAGATAGCACACAGACATAACATAAAAAGTTTAAATACCTATATGTTATTTATTTGGCTTTTCATCCATGATGAGTTTTTTTTTTTAGATATTTTTTGTAAAAGAAAATCTGTTTAAACTGAGCTGCAGGTTCAGATCAAGAACTGTAGGCCTTTAGACCCAGTTTAAATGCGGGATTCTCCCAGTTTTATGCTCAGAAACGTGTATAAAATAGAAATTACACCTTTGCACATTTATTATAATTCTTTTTCCCAAGCTTTTTATACAAAAAATAGAATTTGCATGCAATGCTGATGAGTCAACACAGCAACACATTTAAAAAAAAGATGAGATAGGGACAATAATTAAATGTAAATGTATTATAGCTAAAGGAGCATGTATGTTAATTGGCAACAGGTCAACAAGATGGCTGGGTATATAAAAGAGTATTTTAGAGAGGCTGAATTTCTGAGAAGTAAAGATGGACAAAGGTTCAGTAGTGTGCAAAAAACGTAAAAATACTCAAACTGTTACGGAATTATTTTACTCAATAGAAAATGTACACCTTTTAAAATCCAGTCATCAACAAATCACAATATAATCAAAATATTTCAAATATTAAGAAATTATGTTGCTCAAAAGACAAGACTGAAAGATAAAAAAGGATAACTGTGATATTTAGTCCCTCAGGCAGGACTGTGATAAAAAACTAAAATAAAAAATATAGGTTGAAGAAATCAAAAGTTGTCATTCTTTTTGGAAACTACAGACACTTTACCCTCCGTCCTAAAGAAGAGGGCGACGATCTGGCCAGTGAAGACTTCCTTCTTTTGATAAATAATTACTGAATTTTAATGTACCGGTATATGAATGTTTCTGTTCAATGCCCTGAGATGACTTCTGTTGTGACCTGGTGCTATATAAAGAAACTGAATTGAATTGATCAGCACACAGTTCACAAACATGCCTCTCTGATGGTATAGGGATACATTAGTGTCTACGGTGTGAGCAGCTTATGCATACAGAAAGACACCATCAGTGCATGGTTTTAGATAAAGATATGTTTGAATCAAGGCAACATTTTTTAATCTTCAAAGAAGGCCTTGCATTTCTCACCAAGACAATGTTTAACTTCTACTGCGTCCACAGCAACAGCATGGCTTCGTAAAAGACGAGTACGGATACTGAACTGGCCAGTCTGCAGCGCAGACTTCTCACCAGTAGAAAACATTTGACATTTCATGAAACAAAACAGCCAGACTCCTACATCAGACAAGAACAAGACAACTTTGTGCTTCAAAAGCTCCTGTAGCTGATCTCCATTCTCAATATGTTTACAGAGTGTTGTTAAAACAAGAGGGGACACTTCACGCTAGGAAACATGGACAACTCATTATTTAGCTGTGTTTCTTCCACACACACAAAAGCAAGTTTCTTAGGCCCTGTTTACACGGACACTGTGTGGGGGAAACGGATGTTTTGGGTATGTTAATTAGGTGAAAAGTTTTGCATTGACACGGTCGAATTCTGTGGATACGACTCTCTCCCCCTCCACCCCCCGTCCTCATGATTTCATTGTAGTTACCATGCTGGGCCATTAGATGGCGCTGTGATTTTTGGAACCTTCACTACTGCGCATGCGCTGCCTGAGGTAAACAGACCAGCTGCTTTGTCTGTTTTCCTCTCTGGCTAAAATCAGCTAACTACAAGTTGTTGTCAACAAGTTAACAACAAGTTAAAGCTGGAATTTGGATAAGAGTCAACAGATTTGAGTCAGTGGGACCCGCTTCATCTAACAAGCTGCACACCACACACGCTGAGCCTGTGGACCAGAACCAGAACCGCTGAGTGGACTGTGGACCAGAACCGGACTTTCCAGCGTGATAAACAG
>JBBPBX010051371.1:4385-19987 GCA_038048925.1 Garcialebias charrua | reverse complement strand
TCAACGGCCTCTTGCCCCAAGAGGAGGAACGGGTGCCTCTTTTGTCCCCTCTGGCGTTAGAGATGTCATGAATTGAGGCGCCATGTACAGAAAGGATGCCTCTAAAACACATACATACATAATCACCCTTTTCATAAAAGAACTCCCAATTAGGGAATGGACATGTACGGCTGTGGTGGTTTGGTGTCGAGAGGGGCAGGTTTTTGTGGCACTGAGTCTGAGTGTGTGTTTTTGCATGCCTGCCTCCGTGCACTTCTCAAAAGCCTTTGAAAGTGAAAAGAGAAGCAAATGGGATGCTTTTCAGCTCGTGGTGCACAAGGGTTGACCCCATGGGAACACTGCTATGAACTTGTTTGAATTAGAGAGCATTTAGTCTCGTTTAGGTGTGGTTCATGTTACACTGAAAGAAAATAGAAAAAAAAGGACAACAATGTCATACTCAACTAATTTGTAAGATAATTGCCAAGTCAATTTTATAGTTCCCCAATATGACTGAGAGGATCTATACTTGATGTTAATGTACAATCATTAATCTCATATCGTAAAGAGGCTAATCAAAAGTTAATCAATGGTTTTTAACCAATATTTATTGAGCATGCATTAGGGTGTTTTAAACCTCATTTTCCCAAGTTATAGTAAAAATGATCAAGAACATGTTTGCCCTTCTGCCACTGTCTTCAATTAATATAATCCAAATAGTGAAAAGAAACAATATTTTTTTGTAATAGAAAGGCTGGTTTTGTATTGCTTTGTAATTACTGACCTAGCCGAGCCCCCATGCAGCTTATGCAAACCACACTGAAGGTAAATACCCTCCTGTGAAAGGAAATGACTATGCTAAGCTGACCACTGGGCCTGACAAAGAATACTTTTTCTCCATAGATACTTGAGACTTAAGCCTTACAGAAAACATTGACTATGACCATATTCAAGCAGACTCGGAAAATTTCCATATGATGGCTGATAATAATTAAAAAATGCCCTAAAATTGCATTTGTGCTTTTTAAAAATACAAAAACTCACATGCAGGACAAAAGGAGAAAATTACAGGGAGATAAATATGTGCACTTTTATTCCAAAATATTCAAAAGAAGTAGAAATTCTCTGTCTGGTTGTTTTTGCTGTACAAACGTCATTTTGTTTGTTTGTTGCTTGGTGAAGCCTGGACCATTTATCCCTTTTTGCCCAGTTACCAAACAATATACTGTACAGGTAAGCAGGTGGAAGGGAACTTAAATCAGACTAACACTGTCATCTAGTGGTCAAATTATTGTGTTATTTTAAACAGACTGAGTTTACTAAAGTAGTAAAATGCCTGAAAGTCATTTCTTTTAAAGCTCAATATTATCATTAGGGGTGATCTGTAATAAACTTTGATTTACTCCTCATGCATGACTTCGGTATGACCAGATCAATGTCTTAAAACATTTAACCATAAAAAAATAAAAAATAAACCTCTTTATTTCACTTTTGAGCAGAGCTTCATTACATTTTGCAGGTCAATAAGTTGGTAACTCGAAAAGCATTGCTTTTTAAAAGTTAGACCTCAACAAAAGGCAATAGCTGTGTTAACAGCTCTGCTTCTACATAAAACTTAAAAATTGAAATTACACCCTTAGTCTGGTGATGTGAGGGATATCTCACTGTATTTTAGATCTCTTCACCTACAGCGCAAAGTAAAGCTCACTTATATCAGTCACACGGGTGTTTAATGGAACATGTTTAGTTCAACTTTAGGGTTCAATAGATGCTTTTATGATAGTCCATTTATTATATTGACACATCTGCAAAAATTTCCATCTAAGAATAAAACGTGCTTTTTCAAAGTCAAAGTCAACTTTATTGTCAGAACTGCAATATGTACAGGACATACACAGGATTGAAATTGCGTTTCTCTCAGTCCCTCGGTGCAACAGTAACCATTTAAACACTAAAACACTGAAACATTTAATAAACATAAGCATAAAATAGTAAAAGTGTAACACTGTCCTGAGTTTTTGCATAGTAGTATAAAAAAAGTATAAAAAGTATATCTATAAAATAAACTGAAGGTTCTAGCATTGACATTTGCAAAGAGTGGCAAAGCAGCATATGAGTTAATGTACACAGTATATGTATGAGGTAGTTGATGTTGGTATAGAGGCAAAGTGGCATATGCAGTAAGGCACATTGGGCATCCTTAAATAAGGCTGGTCAGAGAATACTGTATATGTATCAGCAGTAGTGTAGATATAAAAGTAGTGTAAATGTAAACAGTAGTAATAAATGTAAACAGTAGTAATAAATGTAAACAGTATTAATAAATGTAAACAGTGAATGTAAACAGTAGTATGACTATAGGCAGTGATGTAATACAAACATTAGTGCAAATATGAGAAGTAGTGCAAACTGAATGAGCACATGACCGAGAGTTTAGTGAATAACCCGTTTGATGACACAGAGTCCAGTGTTAAAATCTTTGTGTTGTGTGGTAATGTGTGAGAAAGTTTTTTGTGTTAAGGCAGTTCAAATGGGAGGGGAGGCAGAGCAGGCAGAGTGTTTAGCATCCTGACTGCCTGATGAACAGAGCTGTCTCTCAGTCTGCTGGTTCGAGCCTGGAGACTCCTCAGTCTCCTCCCTGATGGCAGCAGTCTAAAGCAGCTGTGTAGTGGGTGTGTGGGATCACCTGCCATGCAGAGGGCTTTCCGAGTGAGGCGGTTGCTGTGTAAGTCCTGCAGTGAGGGGAAGGAGGTGCCGACGATCTTCTCAGCTGCTCTCACGATGCGCTGGAGGCTCTTGCGGCAGGATGCAGTACATGCACCAAACCACACAGTGATGCAGCTGGTCAGGACACTTTCTATGGCACCTCTGTAGAAGGTGCACATGATGGGGGTTGAAGCTCCAGCCCTTTTCAGCTTGCGGAGAAAGTAGAGACGCTGGTGAGCCTTCTTGGCCAGTGATGCAGTGTTCCTGCTCCAGGACAGGTCCTCTGAGACGTGCACTCCCAGGAACTTGGTGCTGTCTACTCTCTCCACTGCGGTGCTGTTGATGGTCAGAGGGGCATGTTGTGCATCCCTCTTCCTGAAGTCCACAACAATCTCCTTTGTCTTCTCCACGTTGAGAGTGAGATTGTTGTGTCCGCACCACAAGGCCAAGCGGCTCACCTCGTTCCTGTAGTCCGTCTCATCGTTGTTGCTGATGAGACCTACCACTGTTGTGTCGTCCGCAAACTTGATGAAGTGGTTGGAGCTGTATGATGGTGTGCAGTCGTGTGTTAGCAGGGTGAATAGAAGGGGGCTCAGCACACATCCTTGTGGGGCCCCTGTGTTCAATGTGATGGTGCTAGATGTGTTACTCCCGACCCGTACTGTCTGTGGTCTCCCGGTCAGGAAGTCTAGCAGCCAGTTACACATTGAGGTGTTCAGCCCCAGACTGTCCAGTTTAAGGATGAGCTGTTGGGGGATGATGGTGTTGAATGCTGAGCTGAAGTCGATGAACAGCATTCTAACATAAGAGTCCTTCGTGTCCAGATGTGTGAGAGCTGTGTGGAGGGCAGAGGAGATGGCATCGTCGGTTGAGCGATTAGGTCGGTATGCAAATTGGAAGGGATCCAGGGAGGCAGGGAGGACAGATGTGATGCTTTTCATGACTAGCCGTTCAAAGCACTTCATCAGGATGGGGGTGAGTGCTACTGGGCGATAGTCATTGAGGCATGAGGGCGTTGCCTTCTTTGGGACAGGGATGATGGTGGTGGCTTTGAAACAGGTGGGGACGATGGCCTGGCTCAGTGAGATGTTAAAGATGTCCGTGAAGACCGCTGCGAGTTCCCTGCACAGTCCTTCAGCACACGACCAGGTATGTTGTCAGGACCAGAGGCCTTCCGGGCATTAATCTTGATGAATGATTGCCTTACGCTGTCTGAGGACAGCGCCAGCACCTGGCCATCAGGAGAGGGGGGGAGTTTATGTGCAGGTGTGCTGTTACTTGCCTCAAACCGAGCAAAGAACTCATTCAGTTCATTCAGCGTAGAGGTTGAGCTGTCACAGTTAGTGTAGTGTTAGTGTAGTGTTGTAGTTCATTTGCACAACAGGTGGATTAACTCCATGTTCCTGTTTGCTATATAAACTTATTTGATAGCTTAATCACTGCCAACACTCACTCTCATTGCCTCATGCAAGAACCGTTCGTACGCACAGATTTGTTCTTAAACTGTGCGTACGAGTGATTTAGGAGCATTTGTGGCATTCAACAATGTTTTCGTATTCTAAGATTTTTTTCAGATACGAACAAAATTTACGTGTGGTCCAGACCTGTCGTATATTTTACGAGCAGTCAGTCTGCTGTTATCCAGACGGATTTTCTCCACTAATAACTTTATACTTCGTTATTTAGAAAATATTTTGGGTTTAAAAAAATCACGCACCATAATTATTCTTGACAATAGGTTATTCTGTTTGAATTAGAATTATAATTTTAAGTTTAATTTGTCTGGTGTGTCGCAGGCTTCGGTGAGTCGTGCGCTCCCCTTGGTCATCAAAGCCCTCCTCAAATTAACACCCAGGTACATAAAATTCCCATACACCGCCGCAGAACAAGTACAAATTAAGACTGATTTTCATGCTATTGCTGGACTGCCAAACACCATCGGAGCAATAGACTGTACACACATACGGATCAAAGCACCTTCACCTGACGCATTCCCATTCCTCAATCGGAAGCAATACCACTCCATAAATGTCCAAATTATATCTGATTCGAAATATAACCTGCTAAATGTGGTTGCGCGATGGCCAGGAGGAGCGCATGACTCATTTGTGCTGCAAAACAGTGCTGTTGGCACGCGTCTTGCGCAAGGTGCGCATGGAGATGGCTGGCTTGTTGGTAACTTTTTAATTTGTAATTGAGGATTTGGAATTATTCTCTGATCATTTACCTATAACTCACTATTTTCCACAGGTGATCGAGGCTATGCATTAGCCCCATGGCTTATGACACCTCTAAACAGCCCTCAGACAAGACAGGAGCGCTTGTGTAATAAGCTGCATACACGCACTCGTGCTGTAGTTGAGCGCACAGTTGGAGTTTTGACATGACATTTATTTTTCCATCCATCTCGGTAACGCAGACTTTTCCTTGACCTCCTCCTGTTGCAGTCATAGAGCACCGTGCTGCGGCGAGACGTTTTTTTGAAGCCATTTTCAGATCAAACCATTTTTTCTTGATTTCTGATACTGTACGACCCACGGGAGACACAACATTAACAGCAGTGGTTATTTCATGCCATTCTTTGGCTTTAGCTGGTCCTTTAATCCCATGAGTGACGCTGCTAAAAAGGACAGATTTTCTTTTCTCGATCTCGGAGAGCAGAACTTCAATCTCCGCACCCGTAAAGTTCTTCTTTTTACTTTTCGCTGTCATTTTATGAACGGACACTTCCTGCTCTCTGAGGCAGGAAACGTAGCCTTATATGGTGTTTTGAGGGGTGGGAATTATGTAAATGACCTCTCCGCGTGCACGAGCAGGTGGATAGAACAGGTGCAATTCATTATATTTACGCAGCTCATTTACACACTTTTCCTGAGGATAGAAGAGTTTGTTGAATCTGACGTGGCATGTTCGTACGAATGCTTCGTACGAACAAAAGTAAGAGAAATTTAGGATAAAAATACGAACATGTTCTTGCATGAGGCCCATTCCTATTATTCTAGAAACACGTTTGGTCTCGCTCGGTTGCCAGTGAGCTGTGCTCGCGACATTAAGACTCAGCACAACTGTGCACTTTTCCCTGTAACATCTTATCTAGAATGTTACGCACTAATAATAATAATAATAATAATAATGAATTCAATTTATAACGCACTTTTCATTAATGAAAATCTCAAAGTGCTACAAGGAGCAACAGAATTAAATGACAATAAAACAAATAATAAAACAATTAAAATCAATAACAATATCAGCTAAGATCAAAAGTAGAATCATGTGGAGGTAGAGTATGCTTGGTCGAAAAGAAAGGTCTTCAAGTCGCTCTTAAAGTCAACCACAGACTGTGGGGCTCTTAGACAGTCAGGAAGAGAGTTCCACAGGCGGGGGGCAGCCACACTGAAACCGTACTAAACTAAAGCATGTTCATCAAAAAAAAAATGCAAGAAGAAACGTGGTAGTGGAATTATAAGGGGTGCCATTTGTAAAGTTACACAGTCAAGAAATTAACAGCAATAGTATGGTTCATTTAGCCTTTCACAAGAAAATAAAAGGTTTTTTTCCCTCAGTCATATTTTCACCACGTCATTCATGTATTTATAAATGTCGTAGTTCCAAACTAAATATTTAATTTACAAGCTAAATATTAAGTTTACAAACTAAATACTTAACTTACAAGCTAAATATTTAGTTAGCAAGCTAAATATTTACTTCCACACTAAATAATTAGTTTGCAAACCAAATGTTTAAGCCCAAGCTAAAAGTTTAATTTACAAACTAAACATGTAACTTACGAGTTAAATATATAGTCATCAAATTAAATATTTATTTTGTAAATTAAATATTTAGTTTGGAAAATAAATATTTAGGTCTGAGCTAAATATTTAGTTAGCAAATTAAATATTTATTTTGGAAATTAAATGTTTAGCCTTGAAAATCACTACTTAGGTTTGAGCTAAATATTTTGTTAGCAAATTAAATATTTAGTTTAGGAATTAAAAGTTTAGCTTAGAAATTAAATGTGTAGTTTGGAAATTAAATGTTTAGCTTGGACAATAAATATTCAGTTTTGAAAATGAATATTTAGCTTGGAAATTAAATATTTAATTCACACCTAAATATTTAGTTCACTAACTAAATACTTAACTTGCAAGTTAAATATTTAGTCTGTAAATTAAACATAAATCTTGCACATAAACATTTAGTTTGTAAACTAAATATTTAGCATGGAGCTAAATATTCCGTATGGAACTAAATATTTAGTTTGCTTACTAAATATTTAATGTGCAAGTTAAGTATTTAGTTTGTAAATATTTAGCTTGTAAATTAAATATTTAGTTTGGAACTATGACATTTATAAATGTATGAATTACATGGTGAAAATATGTTTTTGAGTAGAAAAAAAAACAGTTTTTTCCCTTGCAAAAGGCTAAATAAGCCAAAATATTGCTATTATTTTTTGACTGTGTCAATTTACAAATGGCACCCCATAGATTGGAACGTTACTTCTCTAATATCAGTTTCATTGTGGGATGAGAAGAAACATTTGGTCCCATTTGGAACCAACCAAGCTGAATGAGAACAAACTGATTGACAGATCAGCTAATACCTTTAGTGGAATCTGTCAAGTGACACAATGAAATGATCGCCCTCTAATCACAGCTGGTTCTTATGCTCTTTTGATGCTGATCAGCATGAACACAGGAGAAAAATATTCCAATATTTAAAATGTTCCTGCAGTTTAAACTAATTCAGTACCGTCTGATTTTATTTGAACATTTCTAGTGTAGAGGGTTAGAACTGATTCAAATTGCAGCTCTGTAGCTATGGGTGGCATTTGTTTTGTAATTTATTAGCCAATCAGCAAGACAGTGCCAGATTCTGCTGCTCATGACTATCGGCAGTATTAGAACCAGAGCATAAGCTTTCATTAGAGCGTTTTGACTCTCTGATATTCTCTGAATCTTCAGAACACACATCAAGTTCAAATGGGAACTCCCAAGCGCTTCCAGCTGGCAACACTTTGTGATAATGATGCTGGATTCCACACAAATGAAGGGTCCAAATACCACCAGAGAGGCACCTGAAACCCCTTCTTAATGCACAGACATGCGTACATGTATGTAAAAGCATGTACGCTGACTTTTAAACTGCAGTTTCACTCTCACTGGGTTAATCGCACATGCGCTACACACATTAAAGGGGAAAGCAAATTTCCCACCATTGCACTTGATAGCTGCTGCTGCGATCAGATGTAAGCACCCAAAAATAAGCCAGCATCAAATCAGGACACACACTCAGGCCAGATCCTCCGAGGCTTCAGGAGTGCAGATAGGGTTACTGCAGATCCCTCACGGCAGCCTCAATGTATCCTGGTTTACAAACTCTGTGTGTCTGAGTCATCAGTGAGAGCTGAAACCACCTCCAGTGGTCTCCTGTCGACATGATGGATGGGCCAATAATAGTGGAAGAACTATTGATAGCTCACTTTGTTGGTGCTGCAAGCACCAAGCAGAGAGCAGCTACCAAGCCAGATATGTAAAGTACAAAGCTGGTGTAATGCGATGTCACCACTCAGGCTTTTAATCTGAAAAGATAGATCTGAACAGGACTGGATGCCCTGACTGAAAGGGGCTCAAAATGTTTATTTTGACATCAGACCATTTTTGGGTGCTTACATGATCTCTTTCTCTTTTCTGAACTCTAAACATGATCTTACTAAAGTCCTGGATCGATTGATTGTTTGCCCACAGCAACAGGAACCATGACTCTAAAGCAGGGGTCACCAACATGGTGCCCGCGGGCACCCGGGTGCCCCCAAGGACCATTTGAGGTGCCCCCGGACCTGTTCTAAAAATAGCACAACTCACTACTTAGCTGCATTTAAAATTTCCTTTTATTCAGTTGTTATTTCTCCAGCTCCCCGGGCGCTTTCGGGCTGCTCACTGCACCACCTGGTAGGTGGTTGGGTTAAATGCAGAGACGAATTTCGTCTGTGTATGGGAAACATACGCAGATGACAGGAAAATACATTATTATTATTATTATTATTATTCTTTTTTTGTATTTACTGTATATATATTTTAAAATGTCTATCTTAAAAATATGTACTTAAAAATATGTTTATTATAAAAATGTTTCAATTTACGCTTTGTTATTTCTGAAGAGTTTATCAAACTGGTGCTCTTTGTATGACTCCGTACCCACGAAGTAGCTCTCAGTTTCGAAAAGGTTGGTGACCCCAGCTTTACAACACATGAAAATGAATGTATCCTCACATACTGTATATGTTCGAAGAGTTTAAAGCCACCTTTGGAGCAAAGATAATGGATCTGGTCAGCTGGGCTCTTAATGCAATTGATCAAATTTTCTCAACGAGAAGACTGGGTGAAGGAGAGCCCTCCTGCACCGATGGGACACATGCAGCTGGATACACGATGGATTCCTGGGGGAAGTGGAAGAGTGTGTGTCTGTCCATAGTGTCGGTCGAGGACGTTGAAGGTGTGTACATATTTAGATTTATAATGACAGGATTTCTGCTTTTTGAAGTTGGTGGTTAACTGGCATATCGACAAATTTGAATAAAGTCGGCAGCTGTTCTGGTAATTGCAAAGCTGCCCGGCCTGTGTGAGGCAATGTGCCCTGCTGTGAACTCTCAGACTCAAACGCTGTGTGAGCTGAGCCATAAGCTGGACACGATTTCTGCTGAGGATCGCAGCCTACTGCCGCTTCTGAATCTTGCTGGCGGGAAGGAATCAACCTTAGAGAAGTTACAAGCTTGGCTCGGTGGTAGTGACAACAAATTTGGATGTTTGGAGTCGCCATTGAGATGTACCAGTAGAACTATAAGGCTGATGGAAATCAACAGAGTCATCCTGACCCAAAACAACTGTTATCTGAATATGGCTCCCCGTGTCAGCCATGGACGCTGACTATCTCAAATTCTCCTGGATGTTATGTGAACAAGATGCTCTGCCCCCACTAACCGTTTCCTTCCCCAAGGCATCCATGGACCTGTCTGGAACAGTGTTCACAGACTTACAAACACACATATGCATACACTCATTCACAGCCCACACTCCCCTCAACTCATCACCTTTGCTGGCCTTCCTTTTGTCCCCCCGGTGCGGGACCCTAGATTGAATGTGTGGCGTCAGGTGACCGTGACGCTCTCCTGGGCGGCTTGTGCTGGGAGCCACCCCACTCCCACGTAACCCTCACCCACTCCACATGCATCTTATTGCGTCATCTGTATGTTGCTTTTTTGTGCTGAGGTGTTTGCAGCCTGTGTCCTGTTAGGGATATAGTGTGATACATGATTTTTTTTAACCTCTTCTCTCCCTCAAGCTCCCTTTTCCTTATCTTATAAAAAAGGCAGCACCTCTCATGAGGCTGCAGCCTCAGACATCCCATGTTTATGTTGTTTGGTTGTTTGTGTTTCTTTGGACAGGAATTAAATTTTGCTGTGCTTCAGTGCAATGAAAATAAAGGCCGATTCTGATTCTGAAAAAAAGATACAATAATGTTGTGAAAAAAGGCAGTTTTCTGCTGAATATTGTAGCTTTTATTCAAGAGATCAATATCCAACCTGACAGCTGCAAATCAAATCTAGAATAGACTAATATATTTATGGTTCCTTGATGAATTTTAATGATTGCTACAAATTCCAATGAACAATTCACTAATTGTGCATTTTTTCCCTTTACCGTAATATCATTTTATGGGGCTTTCATAGTCACTTCGGTTTATACTTTTATACTTTCCTGTAAAAAAAAAATGGTGGAAAAAATATATATAGTCAAATTTACATATCTATCCATGTTTGAAGGGATGCATATTGACTGCCATATGTTAATCAGTTTTAGATGTTATTTCAATTATTACTTTTTCAGAGTTTCACTAAAATCTGTTCAAAGGTTCAAGAGATATTTTGCTAACAATGAGTTTATCACATGCAGAGTATGTGTAGGGCATGACTAACTATCACCCCACCTTTTAGCTCAATGTTTGAGCTAAAGCATAAAAAAAATGCCAACTACATAATAATGGGACAATCAGACACATGAGCTCATCTCAAACACACAAACACTGTGAGGTTCTGATCCAAACACTGACAACAAGATCTATGACTGATAAGGCCTCTAATGAAGGTAGCGAACGGCTGCCAACTACCACGTTTTTCTCTAAGGCCCTGTACACACGTAGCCGTTTATCAGTAAAACCGAACAGTTTATCATGCGGTTTGGCCTTTCATCCACACGTGAACTCCGGTTGATGTAACTATAAACGAATAATAACAAAACTCCGGCCAAAGTGAAGATTTGAGAACTCTCCGCTGTCGAGTCTGCGTGTGGACCTTCAGAACCGGAGGTTTCTGCTCCACCTCCTCCAGCTGCTGCGGCGCTGACGTCACGCGTGCGACAATTGTTCATTCATTCGGAGGGAAAATGGCTGCGTTCAGAGAAGTGCAAATTGTAACGCTGGTTCAGGCGCTTTTTGCTTGCTTGTTTGTACAAGCACAACTGCTCCAACAGATGAAATTACAAAGGAGAATAAGCACTTGGACGTCAGCTCTTTTACACCAACTATCCCGACCGATACGGAGGCACAATGCCGCCATTCAGCGTCGCCGTCGCCGGTTTTGGATCAGACCTGGACGCACTGCTGGCTGATGGGAAAACTTTGAGAAGGAAATTGTTCTTCCAGAAGAATGGCGTGAGAACTTCAGAATGTCACGGTCGTCATTGCTGTCGCTCTCTGAGCTACTCCGTCCTTACATTGAAGGGAAGAGTACTGTAATGCGAGCTCCAGTCTGTGTGGTCAAAAAAGTTGCCTGCACGCTGTATTATTTGGCTGACGAGGGAAGACTGCGTAAAACGGCCAATACATTTGGATTATCAAGACAGGTAGTCTCAAAAATAATTAGAGAGGTGTGTAAGGCTATAACTGTATTTTCCGGTGTATAGGTCACACCTTTTTATGGTTTTTTTCATGGCCTGCGACCTATACTCAGGTGCAACCTATATATGGCTTGTTATCACTTTCGGCGAAACAAATGTTTAAATCCAGCTCATTTCACAATTACGTTCATTTATTAAGGAAAAGTTCAGCTCAGACATATATTTGCTATAATTTTTATCAAACAAATAATTGTTTTTAAGTGTTAATCTTCTTAAAAGCCTTGCTGTGTGCTCCTGTGGCAGACATTTGCAGCAGAGCTAAACGTAGGTGCGACATATACACCAGTGCGACCTATCTAGGGATTTTTCCAATCTATTGGTGATAATTGGACAATGCGACCTATACACAGGTGCGACCTATACACCAGAAAATACTGTACTTGGGCCCATCTTACATCAAAATGCCAACAACAGAGACTGCTGTGCGTGCACTTGTTGAGGGATTTGAGCAGGCTTATGGTCTCCCTCAGTGCCTTGGAGCTGTGGATGGGACTCATGTGGAGATAAAGCTGATTCTACTGAGTACCTAAATAGGAAGGGGAGGTTTTCCCTTAACATACAAGCCACCTGTGTGACTACAAGTACAATTTTATTGACGTTGTTGTGAAATGGCCAGGGAGTGTACATGATGCCAGAGTTTTTGCCAACTCAACAATAAACACATATCTTAAAAACATGAACATTCCCCCCTGTCCAAGACAAATTGTGGAGAACGAAGACGCTATACCCATACTGGGTGACCCTGCATACCCACTTCTACCTTACCTGATGAAAGGATATGCTAATGGAGGAAGCAACGTTCAGGAGCAGTACTTTGGACTTTCGTTGTGTCGAGCTAGAATGGTGATTGCATGTGCGTTTGGAAGACTGAAAGACAGATTTGGAGCCCTGAGGAGAGCCATGGACATTAACATGAATGATCTTCCATTTGTTATTTATGCATGTTTGGTGTTGCACAATTTTTGTGAGGTATCAAAAGACACTGTGGATGAAAACAGAATAACTGAAGCTATTCAGCATGACAGGAACAATCAACCGGACACACGGCCAGTGGTCAGAGGAGACAGCTTGACAGCAGAAGGAAAGCGGGTCAGGAGAGTCCTCGCTCAGTTGCTGGATCCATAAACACTAAAACCTGTGAACGATTTATCAGACTGCGTTCTCTTTTTTGTTGTATGTTAGATAATTTTGCAATTGTTTTATTGCATTTCATTCTATTAATGCATGAAAAGCTACCAGCCAGGAGTTAGAGACATGATACGTATAATAGTTTGTAGTTCATTAGACAGACTTTGAAGTTAAATGATTTTACTGCTCACTCCTAAAATTGGACCTGGAGTGTATGTGCTGCCAATACTTGCTGATGAAAATGACTGTATTTGTAACTGATAAATGTTGTATTCACAAGAGTTCACATAAAGAAAATTGCTTTTAAAATATTTGTCATTTTATTCAAACGAACACACTTAACAGTTGCAGTAGCTGCCAGGGACTGCACTAGGTCAACCGTCATAAATCCTCAAATTAAAAATATTCCCACCATAAAAATGCAAACAGTTCACAGTGTTATTTACTCTGACTGTGTTTTATTCCTTTTTATTCTTTTCATTTTTTTTATAGTATTTTGAGGTTTGCACAAGGTTGTACACATGTCAGTTTGTTTATCACAGTGATTTACTCTGAAAGTTTTATAAAAAACAAAACTGTCAGAGTAAGTAACTGTGATAAACAAACTGACATGTGTACAACCTTGTGCAAACCTCAAAATACTATTAAAAAAGATAAAAAGAATAAAAAAGAATAAAACGGTCAGAGTAAATAACAATCTGACTTGTGTGCAACCTTGTGCAAACCTGAAAATACTTTTAAAAAAGATCAAAAGAATAACAAAGATAAAAAGAATAAAACACAGTCAGAGTAAATAATACTGTGAATAACAATCTGACATGTGCAACCTTGTGCAAACCTGAAAATACTTTTAAAAAAGATAAAAAGAATAACAAAGATAAAAAGAATAAAACACAGTCAGAGTAAATAACAACACTGTGAATAACAATCTGACAATAATATTCGAACAAGTATGGACAGAGATATTTTTTTTGCACAAATATTCGTTTTTCAAACACCAGGCTACTGTGTACAGAGCCTAAGTGACAGAAAATAGGTCCGCATTGATAACATCCACAGAAGAGCCTAATGGGAACAAAAACTGACAAAAGTCAGAGAAGTCTGAAGCATTTATTTACAGATTTGTTGAGTAAAGTATGCAGCTAAATGTGCTTTGTTTACACTGATTTACATTATAATATATTATTATGTATATTATACATTATATACATTTCAAAATCCCACATCATTGTTAGTAGACTATTTTTGTTTTCAGCTGTTCATTTTCTAACTTTAATGCTTCATTAAATTTTGATCTGGAATTTTTCAACTGGCCAAGACGAGCACCAGAGTCAGCGTTCAGAGTAAAGTGTTATCTGAAGAGAGCTTCATTAGTTACCCCTGGACGGATTAACGACAGTTTACTGAACAAAAGGCTCTGTGTTCTGTATAATTCAAAGGACCAAGAGCTCTCATGTGATATTTTAAACAGCTATCTTGAGCCATATTTCCTTAGGCTCTCTGAAGTCTTTCAAAAAGTGAACACTCTGGCTGTTTTTTGTTTAAATTTATTGTTTGTCCAAATCATTTTCATGTGAAGATTTTTTTTAAATCTTTTTAATCAAGTATAAATACTCAGACATACAACAAAAAGGTCTATCTACACATGACACATCACTATAACTCATTGTATCACTTTACATTGGCAGGGTAAAGTGCTTCTGACACAAACACACACTTGGTTCTCAACACATCACATAATGAAGCAATGCTAATCATAACACATGTTGACAATCATTCAATATTTTTACACCATGAGGGGATCCTGTCATGGCCGTTAGCCAGAAAGAATATCAGCATATGCTATACTGGAGAAACTCAACGGATGAAGGATGAAAGAAAAGATTCAGGCCTGAAAATACTAAAAGACATGGAAGGTCTTTAATCAAAGTCAAAAGTCAAAGTCAAAGTCAACTTTATTGTCAGAACTGCAATATGTACAGGACATACACAGGATTGAAATTGCATTTCTCTCTCAGTCCCTCGGTGCAACAGTAACCATTTAAACACTAAACAATTAATAAACAAGCATAAAATGAAATAATAAAAGTTTAGTACTGTCCTGAGTTTTTTGCATAGTAGTTTTTCATAGTAGTAAAAAAGTATAAAAAGTTTCACCAACACCAAAACACCAACATTTAATAAACATAATCATAAAATGAAATAGAGTGTAATACTGTCCTGAGTTTTTTCATAGTAGTTTTCCATAGTAGTATAAAGTATAAAAAGTTTCACCAACACCAAAAATGAAATAGAGTGTAATACTGTCCCGAAGTATAAAGTATAAAAAGTATATCTATAAAATAAATGAGGGTTCTGGCATTTGACATTTGTAAAGAGTGACAAAGCAGCATATGGGGTTAATGTACACAGTATATGTATGAGGTAGTTGATATTGGTATAGAAACAAAGTGGCATTATGCAATAATATAAAAAATCAAAATTTATGGGGTTTATCTGTCAACTGAGGGCTAAGTTCATCCTGGGCTAACTGAACGATTGAAGAAATTGAACACTAATTCTGAGAAATTAAACAAAAACGGCATGTTTAAGTTTGTATATTTTTTAATGTTTTCTTATAATATTTAATGGCCATCAGAATGGAACTATACTAATCTACTTTTTGGTTTTGTTTTGCTTTTTTTTCTTTCCTTTTTTTTTTTATGTCCAGAGGACCAGACTTAGCTTTTTAAGAAAACTCTACAAAAGCATGCATTCCTTTAAGGTCTATCTAGTTGGGTGTTTTGCTTGCATAATGTTTAATTTTTTTGTATGTATGTATGTATGTATATATAT
>JBBPBX010051370.1:0-24609 GCA_038048925.1 Garcialebias charrua | reverse complement strand
ATGTGGAAATCCCCGATGAAAGTGAAATCGCAAATGGATTTAACAATTCTTTTGTGAAAGTTGGATCTAACCTTGCTGCTAAAATACCAAAATTGGACACAAATACAGGTCATTCCATTAATAGTAGTGTAAATAGCATGTTTCTAAAGGGAACCGAAAAGGAAGAAATACTGATGGTACCGGTAGTCAAAAAAATTGCTGATATAAGATCAAAAGACTGTGAAGATATGGACATGATGGTTATAAAAGAAATCATAAGTTATGTTATCGAGCCATTCACATATATTTGTAATTTGTCATTTTCATCTGGAATATTTCCGAACAGAATGAAAATAGCTAAGGTGGTTCCTCTTTTTAAGAATGGTGACAGGTGTCTATACAACAACTACAGACCTATTTCATTGCTGCCACAATTCTCAAACATTTTAGAAAACTTATTTGTATTTAGATTTGACCTTTTTCTAGATAAACATAACATTTTAAGTAACAGTCAATATGGGTTCAGATCAAATAAATCAACTTCCATAGCTCTTATGGAGTTGACGGAATATGTAACTGCAGCAGTGGATCAAAAACCATATTGTGTTAGTGTGTTTGTTGATCTAAAAAAGGCGTTTGATACAATTGACCATACTATTCTACTTGGAAAATTGGATAAATATGGTATCAGAGGACCTGCTTTGCAGTGGATACGTAGCTATTTGCATGACAGAAAACAATTTGTACAAATAGATTATTTAAGATCTGGACTCTGTAGTGTTTCATGTGGAGTGCCACAGGGCTCTGTATTGGGACCGAAGTTGTTTATTTTATGTATCAATGATCTGATGGATGTGTCTGGTATTCTCAATTGTGTCCTTTTTGCTGATGACACCACTTTTTTTTATTCGAGTTATGACTTGGAAAAATTGTTAGAGTTAATTAATAAGGAGTTTGTCAAGATACAAACTTGGTTTGATTTAAATAAGCTATCATTGAACACAGATAAAACAAACTATATGATTTTTAGTAATGAAAAGATATCTTCTGCTGTTCCTTTCATAATTAATGGTGTTGAAATATGTAGTGAATGAAACAAAGTTTTTGGGAATAATTATTGATGATGAACTGTCTTGGAAGCAGCACAAAAATTCTGTTAAAACAAAAATATCTAAATCCACGGCTGTATTATACAGAGTGAAAGACTTATTGAACGATAAAGCCTTGTATTTGCTGTGTAATGCAATAATTGTACCACATTTGAATTACTGTGTTGATGTTTGGGGAACAGCGTGCAGAACTATAACAAAGCCTATTATTATCTTACAGAAAAGAGCTATAAGAATCATAACAAGAGTGCATTACTGTCATCCATCTAATATATTGTTTTCTAAAATGAAACTATTGAAGTTCTATGATCTGGTGGAATATTATAAAGGGAGTCCTCAAGTTACGTACGAGTTACGTTTCTACGCACTGTTCGCATTCCGATTTTGACGTAAGTCGGAAATCGGTACACGTGGCGTTCGTAAGTCCGGATTTTTTGACGTAAGTCGGAACTCAGAACACGTGGCGTTCTTAAGTCCGGATTTTTTGATGTAAGTCGGAACACATGGCGTTCGTACGCTGCGCCGCACACCCGTTTATCAACATGAGACTGAACAAGCGTACATCTTCTTCTTCTTCTTTCGGCTTTTCCCTTTTCAGGGGTCGCCACAGCGAGTCATCCTCCTCCACCTCACTCTGTCCTCTGCATCCTCTGTCCTCACTCCAACTACCTTCATGTCCTCTCTAACTGCATCCATATATCTCCTCTTTGGCCTTCCTCTGTGTCTTTTTCCTGGCAGCTGCATTTCTAACATCCTTCTACCAATATACCCACTGTCCCTCCTCTGGACATGTCCAAACCATCTCAGTCTGGCCTCCCTAACTTTATCTCCCAGTTGTTCAACATGTGCTGTACCTCTGATGATCTCATTCCTGATCTTATCCATCCTTGTCACTCCTAAGGAGAACCTCAGCATCTTCATTTCTGCTACTTCCAGTTCTTTCTCCTGTCTTTTTGTCAATGACACTGTCTCCAGACCATACAACATAGCTGGTCTCACCACTGTCTTGTAAACTTTTCCTTTGACCTTTGCTGACACCTTTTTGTCACAAATCACTCCTGAAACTTTTCTCTGAACATGACAAATACTGAACAAGCGTACATACTGGTCCATAAACATGCACAGAACTTTATTTACAAACGGTTAGCTAACCCATTACACCACACATTCATCTATAAACACAGCACGTACTAGCGTTCGGAGCGCGTTCGTAAGTCCGGATTGTCGTAAGTCAAGGACTCCCTGTATTCTTTTACTAATGTATGAAGCACAGAATCAAACACTACCTCCGAATATTCAAAAACATTTTGTAAAGAGGAAAAGCAGTTATAACTATAAGGGAACTGACATTTTTGTTAAACCACGTTATAGAACAAGTTTTAGGAGTAGGTCTACATACAGTGCATACGGTAGGTATGTGGAATGGTTTGGATAATAATGTCAAAAAGGCTAAGTCTGTGTTTATATTTAAGAAATTGATTAAGAGTGAACTTTTGAAAAAATATATAGAAACGGTGAAAATTATAAGTACCGTATTTTCCGTTGTATAGGTCGCACCGTTGTATAGGTCGCACCGTTGTATAGGTCCAGTGTCTAATATTTATCAATAAACTGGAAAAATCCATAAATAGGTCGCACCGGTGTATAGGTCGCACCGGTGTATAGGTCGCACCTAGGTCGCACCTACGTCACCGCTGACGCGCCGCGTCACTGCTGAGTCAACCAGGAAATGTGGACGAAGTGTTTACCTCTGCTGCAAGGAGCACACGGCAAGGCTTTTAAGAT
Organism: Garcialebias charrua; assembly: GCA_038048925.1. Taxonomy (NCBI): domain Eukaryota; kingdom Metazoa; phylum Chordata; class Actinopteri; order Cyprinodontiformes; family Rivulidae; genus Garcialebias; species Garcialebias charrua. Next base: position 21,736 of record JBBPBX010051370.1, on the reverse strand, counting down.
TAACATTTTAAAACAAGTATTTGTTCAATAAAAATTATTGCAAATATGTGTCTGAGCTGAACTTTTCCTTAATAAATGAACGTAATTGTGAAATGAGCTGGATTTAAAAATTTGTTTCGCCAGCTACCGGGGTTCTGTCTGATAAAAACAAAACGAGCACGCGCAGCACCGGAAATGCAGCGGCAAACAGACCCGCATGAATTGGTACAATGTTTATATTTTAGCAGGCTAAAGACCTCAAAAATACATTTGTTAGCTGCCATTTTTGTAAGACTGTGTCTCACTTTAATTTTTGTCAATAAATTATTACAAATCAGCTTATTTCAAAATGTAAATACCAACAACACCATTAAAATTAAACTACAGACTCCTAAAAAAATGTTTGTTGGCTGCCTTTTTTTGTAAAACTGTGTCTCACTTTGATATTTGCTAATAAATTATTACAAATCAGCTTATTTCAAAATGTAAATACCACCAACATCATTAAAATTAAACTACAGACTCCTAAAAAAATGTTTGTTGGCTGCCTTTTTTGTAAGACTGTGTCTCACTGAAAGATGCAACATCTGGAGGTGCAGCTGACTGTGAGCTGAAAGATGCAACATCTGGAGGTGCAGCTGACTGTGAGCTGAAAGATGCAACATCTGGAGGTGCAGCTGACTGTGAGCTGAAAGATGCAACATCTGGAGGTGCAGCTGACTGTGAGCTGAAAGATGCAACATCTGGAGGTGCAACTGACTGTGAGCTGAAATATGCAACATCTGAAGGTGCAGCTGATTGAAATGAACTTTGACAGTTACCGCTACACCCAAATAAATCTGTAAATAAAGCAGCTTTGAAATTACCGTACTACGGTACCTGTACACCCGCAAATGGTAATGATGACTGAAACAGATATTTTACCGGTACTGTGGTTTTTATTTACAATATTTACAAATACGGTAGACTCATTCAAACCCCAGAAACTCCTCGTCCTCCATGTCACTCTCAAAGAGTTCAGCCAGTGTTTGAGGCAGGCTGCCACTGCTGAGAGGTCCAGCTCCCTCGTCCTCCTCCTCCTCATCCTCTTCACTGCTGTCCTCTGCCTCAGCACCAGCTCCAGCAGGCCGGATTCCTGCCTTTCTGAACCCAGACTTGATGGTGCGGGTGGTCACAGAAGCCCAGGCCTTGTCCACCCACTCCACCGCCTGGGCGAAGGTGGCGTTCCGCATCCTCCCCGTCGTTGTAAACGAGTGCTCTCCACTCACCATCCACTCCTCCCACAACTTCCTCAGGGAGGCCTTGAAACTCCTGTTCACCGAGATGTCGAGTGGTTGCAGGAGTTTCGTCAGCCCCCCTGGGATGATAGTGGGCACACTGTTCAGGCTCTTCACCTTGGCCTTCATGGCCTCTGTGATGTGGGCCCGCATGCTGTCCATCACCAGGAGAGCCTTCTTGGTCCTGAAGAACCCGTCGGGACGATGGACGAAGCACTTGGTCAGCCAGTGGAGCATCATGGCTTCGTCCATCCATCCCTTCGGGTTCACGGCCACCACCACCCTGGAGCAGAAGTCCTCCTTTGGTATGGTCTTCCTCTTGAAGATGACCATGGGGGGGAGTTTGCATAACTGTCCAGATGAACTGATTGAGAATGAGCGGATCCATCAGCACCACAGGCCAGAACCACAGTGAAGTGGGTCTTCTCATGGCCTGTGGTGAGGATGTTCACTGTCTTTTCACCCTTCTGGGAGACACTGCGGCCCATCGGAATGTCAAAAGTTAGTGGAACTTCATCCATTTTAATAATATGGCCACCAGTGATCCCATGCGTCTCGACCTGGCGTGAGAAAGACAAAAGGCAGACATTAGCGTCAGTAAACAAAAGAAACGAGCACGCACTCACAGACCTGCTATGAGCGTAGCGCACCAACTGACCTGCAACAGAAAAATGTTTCATTTTTTGTCAACATCACATCACATGTCCACATCCCATGTCCACATCCCATGTCCACATCACATGTCCACATCACATGTCCACATCACATGTCCACATTTACCGTATATTCAACCAGTGCTCCACAGTCACTGGTTGACTTTAAACAAGGCTTGAAGACCTTTATTTTTAAGCCTCCACAATATTTTATATTTTAATTATAAAATTAATATATTAAAATTTAGCAAGCAAAATTTAGCAAGCTAGCAATTTAGCAAGTGCGTTAAACACACACAAAAAAAAGCACGGGAAACAAAGAATCGAGCGCGCACCCACTCACCACAAAACTCGCTGTGAGCGTGTGATTTTATATTAAATTACCGGTAATCTATTAAAATTTATAAGGATACAGGTCTGTTTAACACACACACAAAAAAACATGTTAGCTTAGCTTAGCCCGTACCGGTACCAGGCGACACACGAAGGCAGACAGCTTAAACAAAGAAACGCGCACGCACTGACAACAAAGTTGCTGTGATCGCGCGATTTTATATTACCGATAAATTAATCTATTAAAATTTACCAACATACAGGTTTAACACACACAAAATAAAAAACTTAGCTTACCTGCCGACTCACGAAGGCACGGAAGGTGTCCAGCTTCTCCTGGTAGTCCGCGGGGAGCTTCTGCGACATGGTGGTCCGAGTTCTGATGGAGAGGTCCTGGCGTTTCATAAAACGGAAACACCAGCTCGGACCACCTTGGAACTCCGTCACACCCATGTCCTTTGCCACAGACATGGCATGGAGGCGCAGCTGGACCGTGGAGACCCCTCTCCCACACGCACGTTCCGAGAGGACCCAGGACTTGACCGTGTCCTCCAGCTCTGGCCACCTGGCTCGCTTGCCCCTGTTAGCCCGCTTGGACCGCTTCATGGCCTGGATGACCCCCTCAGACTTCCTCCAGCCCCGGATCACCTTCTCGCTGATGCCGTACTGCCGGTCAGCCGCTCGGTTTCCGTGCACCACGGCGAATTTGACGACCTCTAACTTCTTTTCCGCCGTGTATGAATTTCTCTTCGGTGGCATGGCTGCTGCTGTTCTCTTGTTTACTCCGTTCGCTGTTTGTTCACTGTTCTTTCCTACTCCCACAGAGATGAAGCTGGGGTGATGGGCTTTTATGCTCAATACACAAACAGGTAACGCCCCCACGGCAGGCATGTCTGCAGGTACCGGTACTGTACCAGTAAACAGAATACCGGTACAGGCCTCTTTAGCGATCATAGCGGCCGAAACTGGTACTGCACTTGCACTACCCCCTGGTGGCCGAATCTGGTACTGCACTTGCATTGCCCCCTGGTGGCCGAAACTGGTACTGCACTTGCACTGCCCCCTGGTGGCCGAAACTGGTACTGCACCATTTTATGCAACAGGGAAAAAGGGCCATAACTCAGCCAAAAATTGGTCTAAAAATATGAAAAAAAATCCATAAATAGGTCGCACCGGTGTATAGGTCGCAGGCCTTGAAAAACCCATAAAAGGTGCGACCTATACACCAAAAAATACGGTAACCCGGTTCACTTTATGGATCTGGATCAGTCTAATGAGTCATTAAAGTAACACGGTTCACTTTATGGATCTGAGTCAGTCTAATGAGTCACTAAAGTAACCTGGTTCACTTTATGGATCTGGGTCAATCTAATGAGTCACAAAAGTAACCTGGTTCACTTTACGGATCTGGGTAAATCTAATGAGTCACTAAAGTAACCCTGTTCACTTTATGGATCTGGGTCAACCTAATGAGTCACTAAAGTAACATGGTTCACTTTATGGATCGGAGTCAGTCTAATGTGTCACTAAATTAACCCGGTTCACTTTATGGATCTGGATCAGTCTAATGAGTCATTAAAGTAACACGATTCATATTATGGATGTGGGTCAGTCTAATGAGTCACTAAAGTAACCCGGTTCACTTTATGGATCTGAGTCAGTCTAATGAGTCACTAAAGTAACCCGTTTCACTTTATGGATCTGAGTCAGTCTAATGAGTCACTAAAGTAACCCGGTTCACTTTATGGATCTGAGTCAGTCTAATGAGTCACTAAAGTAACCCGGTTCACTTTATGGATCTGAGTCAGTCTAATGAGTCACTAAAGTAACCCGTTCACTTTATGGATCTGAGTCAGTCTAATGAGTCACTAAAGTAACCCGGTTCACTTTATGGATCTGGGTCAGTCTAATGAGTCACTAAAGTAACACGGTTCACTTTATGGATCTGAGTCAGTCTAATGAGTCACTAGCCCCTTTTCCACTTGGTGGCGCGGGTCGGATGTGACGTTATATTTGCATGCCAAACGCGCGTTGGACAGCATTTCCACCTCACAGATGCGCGGCGCTACGCCAAGATTCCGGACTCATCTCAGAGCAGGGTCCAGGCCGGCTGGACCCGAACCGTGAGGAGGAGGCTGGACTGAGTTTGAGGAAGTGGCTGCCGCGAGGGAGCAAACACCGAAGGACTATACAAGATTAACACGGTAAAAACAATTATTTGTATTTAAAATTATAGCAAACATGTGTCTTAAGCTGAACTATTCCTTAATAATTTCACGTTGTTGTCAAAACGGCAGGATTTAAAAAAGTAGTTTCGCCATGTGCACGCGCGCCCCCGCGCGCGCACGTGAGCCGTCTTTATTTCTATAATGTAGCTAAATAAACGCTTTAAAAATATATTTCATAGCTGACGTTATATCAAGAGGGTGCTTGAGCTTAACAGTTCCTTAATAATTTCACGTTGTGGTCAAATCAGCTGGATTTAACAAAGTAGGTCGACACGTGCACATCACATGCACGCGCGGGTGGGGTCGATCGGCGTTCTTTCTTTTAAATGTAGCTAAATAAAAGCTTAAAAAATATATTTCATAGCTGGCTTTATACCACGAGGGTTCCTCAGGTTAACAAGTCCTTAATAATGTCACGTTGTGGTCAAATCTGCTGGATTTAAATTGATTTGTTTTGACTAATTCCAAACCTATCACATGTGCTACGAAAATAATTAAAAAATCGAATTTTAATTCAAATAACTCCAACAGCTTACAGTATGTACATGAACATGTTGTGATTACATTTTGTTAGTTTGAAAAATATCTGCTTTGTGGTTTCTGAGATATAAGATATGTGTTAAATACTAGTAGAAAAAAAAAGCTAGGTCGACACACTTATGTCTATTAAAAATCGATTTTTTTTTCCATTTATAGATGGCCTCCCTTCACACCTTTTAGCCATCCTCTCACTCCATTTTTTTTAAGAGAGAAAGAAAGAAAAGAGAAAGTAAGACAACCAATCAACAATTATCAACCAAAAAAGCACAAGGCAAACACACCCAACCTCCGTCCACAATCCTGCAAAGCACATGACAGAACACAACAATGGAACCTACATGCATAAAGACTAATAATATTCATGAGCTTGCAGTAGAATTCTATAAATACACATACCCATATCTACAAATATATATATACAGTAGTATACATACATATACTTTTATATTCATTTATATACCCGTCTACATATCTACAAATATATATATACAGTAGTATACATACATATACTTTTATATTCATTTATATACCCATCTACGTATCTGCATATATCTATATATACATCCCTGCATCCATTTGTGTGTGGTTGTGAGCATGCATAAGTGTATAAGGTTCCTCCAATAGAACATTTAGTAGCGACTGTGAAGCATCAGAGATCCGTCCCCCCAAAGCCCGAGGCAGACGAAGGAGCGATCAAAGCCCAAGACCCCAGGAAGGACCCCGAGCCCAGAGTCCCCAGGACCGCCCGAACAGGAAGAGCCACTAGCCCACTCCCCAGATCCTACCAAGGGGAAGAACCGGACGAACCCCTACCAGCGACCACATACAATGACCCCCCGGTGTCGCCCGCGACAAATTCACAGGCCCCCGCCGGAGCCCGCTGCACCGACGTAGCCCCAGGGCCGGTCACCGAGGCCCGGGCACCGGGGACGCCCACCCCTCAGGCCCAGACCCGACCGGACCAGAGGGCACGAGCCCCACCAAGCAGCCACCAGGCCGTGCCGACAAACGCCCAAGCGCCCAACCCCAGATAGTGAGGGCCCCAAGCACGCCCGCAGGCAAGGGAACACCCACCAGGGGGGGGCACGCGGCAGGAGCGCGACACTAAGTAGCCTCGGAAGTATCAGAGAGGGGGCAGTCCAAAAACCAGCCTGACACTTAAACATTCATACACAGATATACTCATTCAGACCCACCCTCATCCTCACCCTCAGTCACAGAAAGACAAACAATAACGACATGTTCCATTCATAATCCCGATGCACACTCTATACCCCCTAGGTCCAAGACATGTACCTGCTCCCTGCGTGGGGCAGCCCACATCCAAACCCAGGAGGTAGGCCCATTCATTCTGGGGTGGAGAGTAGCAGACATCCAAGATCCGGCCCACCCCGCGCCCTGCCGACAGGACAGGACACCCGAGTCCAAGCAGCCCCAGGGGGAGCGCACTGCCAGCCCCGCCCACGGCGAACCCGCAGGCCCCGAACCCCCCCACACCCCAGCACAACCCCTGACAGCCCACCCCCAGAATGTCCGCCAGGCAACCAGGGGGGGTAAGAGAAAAATAAATAAATAATATATATATATATATATATATATAATATATATATATATATATATATATATATATATATATATATATATATATATATATATATAAATAAATACATAAATAAATAAAATCGAAATTAACAAATCAAGACCCCGACACACACACCCCCGTCCCCAAATGTACTGTTGGTGAGTGTTGTTCTAAAGTGTAATTAAAAGGGAAAGAGAAGGAGCAAAGGCTGGCATTATACCAGTTTCCCCTCCACTCCAACTCTAACCCAGGCCCTTATTGTCTAAATGCATAATGTTGAGTGAGCACAGGAATGGGGGCGAGAGTGATGTCATCCCGCCACCCATAACCATGTGCTCACTCCTTCCCTATATGTGACTTTTATGAGGATGTTTATGAATGAATGTCTAAAGTGTATATAAAATTGAGTCCCAGGTGCTCTGTACAACAGAGATGTAGAACCATTGCAGCACACCCGAGACTCAAATTCCCTACATGTATTAATTTAAGATGAAGAGGGCGGAGGTGCGTGGTGAGGGATGGGGAGAAAATATCTGCAGGAACAATGCTCCCACAGCGAGTCAGCTCCCCCGCTGACCCTGCGTACCCCCCCCCCAGTTCGCCAAGGTCCACCCAAGGAGCGAGGTAGTGGAAACACCTCTCCGACCGCCAGGCCATTGAGCCAAGACCAGAGAGGGACACGGCCCCGAGGGCCGCCAAAGCAGAACCAACAGCCCACACCCACCAGGGCCGCCACGACCCCTGCGAACCGCAGTCAGCCCGCCGTCCAAGAAGACAAAAAAATCCCACAAGGACGACACTACCAAGAGCGCCCGCCCAACCGCCGACAGAGCCAGGAAGCACTGAGAACAGGCCCCAACCAGGGCCCGCTCACCGGCCAAGCATAGTCCAAGACCATCATCAAGGACATCCACTTGGTCCCCACCCCAGAAGAAATACTACACCCACCCTTTATATTAATAACTTTCAGAACATATAACACATTCTATCCAACATGGCGGCGCGTGCAAACGTTGCGGCTTCTCTCTCTCCCAGCAACACGGTGCTTTCGTCTGTCTTGTCCTGCACGCCGCAATTTGCCGGCACGTCTTTGTCTTGTCTACGTGTTCAAGAACGCAAGTATAGCCGTGAATTCCTGCTTGATGTCGGAAAAACCGCTCATTTGGGAATAAACAGCGAACTCCAGGAGAAGCTACATGAGCTCGAGGTGGAGTTACATGAGCTTCGTGACTGCGAGCTGCTCTGGAAGCCAGCCCCGACCTTCCCTCCATCGCGCCCGCCGTGGAAGTACCACAAGCGGCGTGACGCTTCACCGCGCCCGCCATGGAAACGCCACAAGCGGCGTGACAGGAAACAGAAGCGGGGTAAACGCGGAGGGATCAGAGCGAGGCTAGCAGCTAGCCCACACAGGCCGGCGATCCCATCCATGGTTCTGGCTAACGTGCGCTCCTTGGACAACAAATTGGATTATATACGCCTGCTACGAACGACACAAAAGACTGTGAGAGACTGTTGTGTGTTTGTATTCACGGAAACGTGGCTCAACAACAACGTTCTGGACCACGCTATCCAGTTGGAGCAGCTAACATGCTACAGAGCGGACCGAACCCTCGAGGGAGGTAAGACAAGGGGAGGGGGGCTCTGTGTTTACATCAACAACGCATGGTGTCGTGATGCTGCTGTGGTCTACAAACACTGCTCACATTTAGTGGAGTTCATGACTATTAAATGCAGACCGTTCTTTTTACCGAGGGAGTTTACAGCTGTTTTGATTGTTGCTGTATATATCCCCCCAAGCTCCAACAGCAAAGATAGAGGTGAGGCACTAAATGAACTATATCTGCACATCAGTGAGCAACAAACAGCCCATCCTGATGCTTTTCTCATCACGGCTGGTGATTTCAACCATGCAGATTTAAAGAGTGTTCTTCCAAAAACATACAGAAACATAAACTTTGCAACAAGAGGAAACAACACCCTGGACCAGGTTTACACCACCATGAAAAATTCCTACAGAGCCATCCCCCTCCCCCACATTGGTGCTTCTGACCATATCTGTGTTATGCTAAAGCCAGCATACAGGCCACTGGTGAAAGTCACAAAACCAGTCCGCAAGCAGATACGAGTGTGGCCAGAGGGGTCTTCAGAGGCACTCCAGGACTGTTTTGACACCACAGATTGGAGTATGTTCAAAGAAGCTGCTACCACAAACAACACCACATGTCTCCAGGAGTACTCAGACACTGTATGTTCATACATCACCAAGTGCATTGATGATGTAACCAACCTTAAAACCATCACTGTTCGGGCTAACCAGAAGCCATGGCTGACAGCTGAGGTTCACAGACTCATGAAAGCCAGGAATGCTGCCTTCAAAGCGGGAGATCAGGTGGGCCTGAGGGCAGCCAGAAACAACCTGGACCGGGGCATCAGAAAGGCAAAGAGGCAGTATTCTGGGAAAATAGCTCACCGTTTCAAGGACAGCAGGGATACACGCAGTCTGTGGCAGGGAATACAGACCATCACAAACTACAAACCACCCCCCCAGACCTGTGACAGCTCAGCCTCTGCGCTGAATGAACTGAATGAGTTCTTTGCTCGGTTCGAGGCAAGTAACAGCACACCAGCACATAAACTCCCCCCCTCTCCTGATGGCCAGGTGCTGACGCTGTCCTCAGACAGCGTAAGGCGATCATTCATCAAGATTAACGCCCGGAAGGCCTCTGGTCCTGACAACATACCTGGTCGTGTGCTGAAGGACTGTGCAGGGGAACTCGCAGCGGTCTTCACGGACATCTTTAACATCTCACTGAGCCAGGCCATCGTCCCCACCTGTTTCAAAGCCACCACCATCATCCCTGTCCCAAAGAAGGCAACGCCCGCATGCCTCAATGACTATCGCCCAGTAGCACTCACCCCCATCCTGATGAAGTGCTTTGAACGGCTAGTCATGAAAAGCATCACATCTGTCCTCCCTGACTCCCTGGATCCCTTCCAATTTGCATACCGACCTAATCGCTCAACCGACGATGCCATCTCCTCTGCCCTTCACACAGCTCTCACACATCTGGACACGAAGGACTCCTATGTTAGAATGTTGTTCATCGACTTCAGCTCGGCATTTAACACCATCATCCCCCAACAGCTCATCCTTAAACTGGACAGTCTGGGGCTGAACACCTCAATGTGTAACTGGCTGCTAGACTTCCTGACCGGGAGACCACAGACAGTGCGGGTCGGGAGTAACACATCTAGCACCATCACATTGAACACAGGGGCCCCACAAGGATGTGTGCTGAGCCCCCTTCTATTCACCCTGCTAACACACGACTGCACACCATCGTACAGCTCCAACCACTTCATCAAGTTTGCGGACGACACAACAGTGGTGGGTCTCATCAGCAACAACGATGAGACGGACTACAGGAACGAGGTGAGCCGCCTGGCCTTGTGGTGCGGACACAACAATCTCACTCTCAACGTGGAGAAGACAAAGGAGATTGTTGTGGACTTCAGGAAGAGGGATGCCCAACATGCCCCTCTGACCATCAACAGCACCGCAGTGGAGAGAGTAGACAGCACCAAGTTCCTGGGAGTGCACGTCTCAAAGGACCTGTCCTGGAGCAGGAACACTGCAGCACTGGCAAAGAAGGCTCACCAGCGTCTCTACTTTCTCCGCAAGCTGAAAAGGGCTGGAGCTTCAACCCCCATCATGAGCACCTTCTACAGAGGTGCCATAGAAAGTGTCCTGACCAGCTGCATCACTGTGTGGTTTGGTGCATGTACTGCATCCTGCCGCAAGAGCCTCCAGCGCATTGTGAGAGCAGCTGAGAAGATCGTGGGCACCTCCTTGCCCTCACTGCAGGACTTACACAGCAAACGCCTCACTCGGAAAGCCCACCGCATGGCAGGTGATCCCACACACCCACTACACAGCTGCTTCAGACTGCTGCCATCAGGGAGGAGACTGAGGAGTCTCCAGGCTCGAACCAGCAGACTGAGAGACAGCTCTGTTCATCAGGCAGTCAGAATGCTAAACACTCTGCCTGCTCTGCCCCCCCTCCCATTTGAACTGCCTTAACACTAAAACTTTCTCACACATTATCACTCAACACAAAGTTTTTAACACTAGACTCTGTGTCATCAAACGGGTTTTCACTAAACTCTCGGTCATGTGCTCATACAGTTTGCACTACTTCTCATACTTGCACTAATGTCTGTATTACATCACTGCCTATAATCATAATACTGTTTACATTCTCTGTTTACATTTATTAATACTGTTTACTTTTATTACTACTGCTTACATGTAATTACTACTGTTTACATTTATTTACACTACTCTAATATCTACACCACTGCTGGTACATATACAGTGTGCTCTGAACGGTCTTATTTAGGGATGCCCAATGTGCCTTACTGCATATGCCACTTTTTGCCTCTATAACAACATCAACTACTACCTCATACATATACTGTGTACATTGACTCATACGCTGCTTTGCCACTTTGCAAATGTCAATGCTAGAAACCTTTAGTTTATTTTAGTTATACTTTTTATACTCTTTTTTTATACTAGTATGCAAAAACTCAGGACAATATTATGTTCATTAAATGTTTAATGTTTTAGTTTTAGAGTTGGTGTAAATTTTCATACTCTTATACCACTATGCAAAAAACTCAGGACAGTGTTAGTTTTACTATTTTATGCTTATGTCTATTATTATATGTTTCAGTGTTTCAATGTTTAGATGTTTACTGTTGCACCGAGGGACTGAGAGAAACGCAATTTCGGTCCTGTGTATGTCCTGTACTGTACATATTGCAGATCTGACAATAAAGTTGACTTTGACTTTTGACTTTGACATTACACACCCAGGCTGGGTTTGCCCGCCCCCTCCCATTGGCCACCAGTCACGCCCCCAGACACCCAACCCCCAGCACATGAACCCCCAACCCACCAGCGAGCCGAGGGCCCCCGGCCAGAGCCGGGCACCAGAGCGCCAGCCAGCCCATAACCCGGCGACCCGCCCGCCAGAGCCCAAGACCCCCCGATCCCCACCAGGTCCAAGCCCGGGGATGACTCGCCCCCAGAGTCCCAAGCCCCCGGCACCCGCCCCGAAACCACCCCAGCACAGCCGGGTCACCGACCGGTGACCCATGACCGCCGCTACCGACCACCCGTGGGCCCGCATGCCGCCCCTAGCAGACATCCCCCAGAACCCCCCGGTCCTCCCCAGGTCGAAGACAGGGTCCTCCCCGCCCAAGCAGCCCCAACCCCCCGGCGCCCCAAACCCCAACCCCCCCCACCAGCCCCAATGCCCCACAAGGCCAGATCCCAGACCCCCCACCCTCACTACGTAACGGAGCCGATCAAAGAATGCCAAATAGATTGATCCGATGTGTCGGCAGATGCTGTTTCAAGACTAATATGATCTAACAGAAGATTTTTATACTGATTAATGCTAAGATTATTTTTATTTTTCCAATTTACGAGTATGGTTTTCTTTGCGATGCATAAGGCAGTGAAAAGCATATAGGATGTATTTTTTTCCAGTATAACATCTTCAAAGATACCCAATAAGCAAACAGATGGAGAGAGTGGGATATTAAATTTCAAACATTTAGACAAGTCTTCACATACCTGTACCCAGAACCTCTGAACGGGTGGACAGAACCAGAGTGCGTGAATATAATCATCAGGTATATTACTTATGCACTGTGAGCAGTTGTTAGATGGTGTAAAGCCCATCTTAAACATCCGCTGACCTGTATAATGTACTCTATAGAGAACCTTATATTGTATTAATTGTAAATTGGAGATTCTAGTCAATTTAAAAGTATTTGAACATACTTGAGACCAAATTTTTTGTTCGAAGTTGATTGATAAATCTGACTCCCATTTTTCAACAGGTAGTGCTATCGAGTCATCGATTCTAGATAATTTTTTGTATATTTTAGATAATAATTTAGGTGGTTGAAAATTAATAAACTCTAACACACATGTTGGTGTTTCCAACAATGTTTTTTTAAGCTTAAATTTCTTTTTTACAATTGACTTAATTTGTTGGTATTGTAGGAAATATTTATTATCAATGTCATATTGTATTATTAATTTATTAAATGGAATAAAGTCTATGCCCTCAAATATGTGTTCCAGACAATCAATTCCTTTCATTCTCCAACCTGGGAAATTTAACATATTATTTTCTTGTTGAATGTCAGGATTGTTCCAGAGAGGTGTATGTCTACATGGGAGAAGTGAAGACTTTGTCATTTTCAGATACTCCCACCATGCCATCAGAGATGAGCTAATATTGATGCTCTTAAAGCAGACATGTCTTTTTAAAACTGTACTGATAAATGGTAGATCTGAAATCCTAATATCATTACATAAAGTTTGTTCTATATCTATCCAAGTTTGATCTAGTGCATTCGGTTTTAACCACTTTGATATATATTTTAACCTGTTGGCTAAATAGTAGTAATAAAAGTTTGGAAGTTCTAATCCTCCGGTATCTTTAGATTTCTGTAATGTTTTTAAACTAATACGTGGAGTTTTATTTTTCCAAAGGAATTTAGATATAGAAGAGTCTAGTGACTTAAACCATTCAGTTGAAGGTTTATTTGGAATCATTGTAAATAAATAATTTATTCTCGGCAGCACCATCATTTTTACTGAGGCAACTCTTCCCATAAGTGATATGGGTAGAGATCTCCATCTAGTAAGATCGTCTTCAATTTTCTTTAATAGTGGGATATGATTTAATTTTATTAAATCTTCCAATTTAGGAGAGATATTAACACCTAAATATTTAATGTTACCTGATTGTAGTTTTTCATTAAGAGAATTATTAAACACGCAATTTATTGGAAGAACTGTAGACTTTGTCCAGTTTATAGAATAATCAGAAACTTTTGAAAACGAGTTTATTAATTTGATAACATTAGATATTGAGTTTCCTGAGTTCTCAAGAAAAAGCAAAACATCGTCAGCATAAAGACTAATTTTATGTTCTATGTTTCTACCCTTTATGCCTTTAATATCAGCACTTTGCCTTATTGCTGCTGCTAAAGGTTCAATAAAAATAGCAAATAATGCTGGTGAAAGTGGGCAACCTTGCCTGGTTCCCCTCTGTAAACAGAAGCTTGAAGATAATTGATTATTTGTCCTGACGCACGCTGTTGGTGAACTATATAATATTTTTAACCAATTAATGAAGTAATTCCCAAATCCAAATTTATTTAAGGTAGCAAATAAGAAATTCCAATTAACTCTATCAAATGCTTTTTCTGCATCTAATGAAAAAATAGCTGTTTCAATATTTTTCAAATATGAATACTCTATTATATTATATAATCTGCGTGTATTTGAGTTTGAGTGTCTTCCTTTTATGAATCCGGTTTGGTCTGGATGTATAATAACAGGAGTTATCTTCTCTAGTCTTTTAGATAAGACTTTACAAATTATTTTAACATCAACATTAATAAGAGAGATTGGACGATAACTGGTAGGTAATACTGGGTCTTTGCCTGGTTTTAATAAGAGACTAATGTTGGCTGAATTCATATGTGTTGGTAGCCTACCATTTTCTTCGGACTCAAATAGCACTCTATAAAATATCGGTTCCAGTATATCCCAGAACTTTTTATAGAATTCTACTGGATATCCATCAGGACCTGGAGATTTCTTATTAGGCATGCTTTTAATTGCATCATGGAGCTCATCTGATGTTAATGGTGAGTCTAGTTTTGATGATTGACTAATATCTAGTTTAGGAAGTGTTACTTTCTCCAAGAATTCATTAATATCCTTATTAGATGGATTTATTTGTGGAGTGTATAGAGTTTTATAGAAATCTTTAAAAATATTGTTTACTTTTCCCTCATCATGAATTATATTTCCATCTTTATCTTTAATACCATAAATAGATGTTTTTTCTTTGTTTAATTTGAGTTGATTAGCTAAAAAGCTACCTGATTTATTACCGTACTCAAAATTATCTAATCTAAGTCTTTGTATCAAGAATTTATTTTTCTTATCAATATATTCATTTAGTTCTAATTTTAATTTGCGTAGCTTTTGCTGTGTTTCCTCTCCTTGTAGACCTTCTAATAGTTTAATGGATTTCTCTAATTCCTCAATACGTTTATTTTCTTTTTTCTTTTTATTTGTTGAATAGGATATTATTTTACCTCTCATGACTGTTTTCCCAGCCTCCCAAAGTGTACATGCTGAAGTTCCTGGCAAGTCATTAAACTCTAAATACGATGCCCATTCTTTTTTAAAATATTGCAAAAATTCTTCTTCTTGAAGTAGTGATGTATTTAATCTCCAACTTGTATTTTTTGTTGTTATTCTTTTATAATCTATATTTACAGTAACTGGTGCATGATCGCTGATAGCAATAGGGTGTATCTCAGTGTCTGAAATGTTTGCCATCAATGAATTGCTTACTATAAAATAATCTAAACGAGAATATGAGTGATGCACATGTGAAAAGAAAGAATATTCTTTGCTATCAGGGTGAAAAGAACGCCATGCATCGCAAAGTCCATAATCGTTCATATACTGTTTAACTATATTTATAGATTGCCAACTGCGTTGAGTTCCCGCTGCATTCAGTCTGTCTATCTTGTCATCTAAACCAAAGTTGAGATCACCTCCCATCACCAGTGAGGAATCCATGTGATTTGATAGATTGGAAAAAAAATCATGAAAAAAAGCAGCGTCGTCTACATTCGGTCCATATATGCTAACAATACAATAATTTTGTCTAAATATAGATAACTTTAATATTATATATCTACCGTTTGGATCTATAAATTGATCTAATACTGTGAAGTCAACATTTTTATGTATTAAAATTGCCACCCCTCTTTGTCTTGAATTATAACAGGCTGAGAATACATTAGGAAACTTAAAAATCAAATTTTAATTCAAATAACTCCAACAGCTTACAGTATGTACATGAACATGTTGTGATTACATTTTGTTAGTTGTATAGTGTGTGTGTGTGGACATTTTGTTAGTTTGAAAAATATCTGCTTTGTGGTTTCTGAGATATAAGATATGTGTTAAATACTAGTAGAAAAAAAAGCTAGGTCGACACACTTATGTCTAAGTGTGTCGAAGAAGAGGACTGGCCCTAGAATAGATCCCTGTGGTACGCCAGAGGTCAGAGGGGTTGATGAAGAGGAGGACAGATCGCCTATCATGACAGAAAAAGTTCTCCCAGACAGGTAAGATTTGAACCACTCAAGCACAGCTCCCTGGAGGCCAACCTGCTGAGACAAGCGGTTGATTAGTACCTGATGGTCGACGGTGTCAAAAGCTGCTGAGAGGTCTAACATCACCAGCAGAGCAGGGTTTTTTGCATCCAGGGACAGAAGAATGTCATTCTGTACTTTGAGCAGTGCAGATTCAGTGCTGTGACGAGCTCGAAAACCTGACTGAAATTTTTCAAACAGGTTGTTGAGTTCTAGAAAAGATTGAAGTTGAATAAAAACAATCTTTTCTAGGACCTTTGATAGAAATGACAGATGTGAAACTGGTCTGAAATTAGAGAGAGCTGTAGGATCTAGGCCTGGTTTTTTGAGAAGAGGCCTGACCACAGCATGTTTGAAAGCAGATGGCACAAAACCTGAAGATAGACAGCTGTTAATAAATGACAAAACACAAGGACCAATTACATCAAAGGATTGTTTGAACATTTTAGAGGGAATGATGTCCAGAGAACAGTTAGTTGGTTTCATCTGCTGAACCACCTTGGTGAGGTGAGGCAGTGAGACCAGGTCAAATTGGTCAAAAACAGCTGTGGTTATTGCAGAGGTACATGACTGGATGGTGTTGGATGAACTGACAATGTTCTGTCTGATAGAGTCTATTTTGTTGACAAAATAGCTCTGAAAGTCATCGCAGGTAGACTGTGTGGCAGTTTTCAGAACATTGACAGATGGATTGATGACAGACTGGAGTGTGCTGAAAAGCGTCCTCGGCCGGTTGGAGCTGGTGGAGATTAAATTGGAGAGGTACTGTGACTTGGCCTGTTTCACAGCATTATGATACTCACAGAGACAGTCTCTCAGTATTCCTTGAGATACATGAAGCCGGTCGCGCTTCCATATTCGCTCTGCTTTTCTGCAACGTTGTCGAAGAGCTCGCGTCGTTTCGTTGAGCCATGGTGAAGGTTTGTTCTTTGAAGATGCCTGTTTGAGAGGAGCGATGGAGTCCAAGATCGTCGTGCAGGTGTGATGGAAGGAGCTGATGAAGTCCTCAGGATGTAGAGATGGGTCCAGGCTGACAGCAGAGCAAAATTCAGTGCTCTTAAAGGCATCAGTGAACTGACTTGGAGTTAATGGGGTGATGGAGCGGCAGAAACGTGCTGGGAGAATAGCTTTCGGTGCAGGAGAGGTGAAAAATTCAAATAATATGGGAAAATGGTCTGAAATACAGGTGTCCAGGATCTCCACAGCATGTATTTGAAGGCCGTGGGAGATAATTAAATCAAGTGTATGACCCTGACTGTGTGTGGCCCCCGAGACCGACTGCGACAGGTTGAAAGAGTCCAGGAGGTCCTGAAACTCACATCCAAGCTGATTACTTGGGCAACAGGTGTGCACGTTGAAGTCCCCACAGAAAAGCCAAGAGTCGAATCGAAAATCGAATTTGAATTCAAATAACTCCATCAGCTTACAGTATGTACATGAACATGTTGTGATTACATTTTGTTAGTTTGAAAAATATCTGCTTTGTGGTTTTTGAGATATAAGATATGTGTTAAATACTAGTAGAAAAAAAAGCTAGGTCGACACACTTATGTCTATTAAAATCGAATTTTAATTCAAATAACTCCAACAGCTTACAGTATGCACATAAACATGTAGTGATTACACTGTGTTGGTTTGAAAAATATCTGCTTTGTGGTTTCTGAGATATTTGATATATGTATATATATCTTACATATATCTTATAAAATATATCTACATATAAAACAGTTTCTAGACTGAATTACCGGTAACCATGTTTTTCTTTTTTTTTACAGTTAAGACGAAGAAGTCAACACCAGAATTTATCAACTTGTGTCTTCTGGAGGAAGCCCATGAGACAACAGGAAAAAAATCATTTAGGTGGATGCAGTATTTATTTTTGTGCTTTTTTCACTTCTTAGTTTTCATAATAAACATTTTATTTCTTAAGTGGTGTCATTGAACAATAATTTCCTAAACATATTTTACAATGTTAAGTGTGTACAGTATAGTGTTTGTTTAAAAACATACTGGAAGTTAAGAATATTTTCCATTTGCATTTGACCTTTAAAGAATCATAAGAAAAAGATTATTAGATTTGAACAGCCCTCCATCCATCCATCCATCCATCCTTCCTGATGTCGTGTCATGAGTAGTGCAGCAGCTTTTGCCAGGATGCACAGACGTCAACATGAACCCATCCATCCATCCATCCTGATGTCGGGTTGTGGGTGCAGCAGCTTTTCCAAGGATGCACAGATGTCAACATGAACCCATCCATCCATCCATCCATCCATCCTGATGTCGGGTTGTGGGTGCAGCAGCTTTTCCAAGGATGCACAGACGTCGCCATCAACCCCGATGAAGCTGTTCTTGGATGCCCAAACGAGTTTCCTGATCAACAAACATTTAATTATTAATACTTTGTTTTTACGTTTAAAGAAACATGCTTTTAATGTTTATGGGACAGTTTAAACCAAATTATCCATTTGCATTTGACTTTGAATTATCCCTGACAAAATATTACCGTTTAAATTTAATGAAATACAAACATTTAATATTACAGGGCCAATTGAAACCTAATTAATTCCTAATCTGTACCTTACTGTAAAAATAGTTTAACTGATTACAGGGCAGTGCGATCAATGTGTTAAGCAATGTTAACAGGAACCTTGTACATATATGAGAATAATCTTTATTATAAAGAAAGAAAATGGAAAACACAGGGGTTTAAAACAAGCTGAAAAGGCAATAAAAGTAAGATCAGAGCATTAAATAGCTCAAGGGACATTACCGCCAACAGGTGGTGAGACAAGGTCCTGCAGGGTGTTCTTCTTCTAATGTTTAGTGGTGGCTAGTAAATAGCTTGAGGTAACACTACCGCCACCACGTGGTAGGACGAGTGAGATTCTACACCCCGCCCACAGAAGGGCTGCAGTAGTGAATGGAGACAAAACCGTACATGTGAGCCGATCCTAACTGGAACAGACCGGACCAGACTGAGCCGCTCTGGGCCGGTAAGTGGAAAAGGGGCATTTATGGATCTGGGTCAGTCTAATGAGTCACTAAAGTAACCCGGTTCACTTTATGGATCTGAGTCAGTCTAATGAGTCACTAAAGTAACCGGTTCACTTTATGGATCTGAGTCAGTCTAATGAGTCACTAAAGTAACCCGGTTCACTTTATGGATCTGGATCAGTCTAATGAGTCACTAAAGTAACACGGTTCACTTTATGGATCTGAGTCAGTCTGAGTCACTAAAGTAACCCGGTTCACTTTATGGATCTGGGTCAGTCTAATGAGTCACTAAAGCAACACGGTTATTTTATAGATCAGAGTCAGTCTAAATGAGTCACTAAAGTAACCCGGTTCACTCATCTCCAGGTCAGAGGTTACTCTTTCAGGGATGAAGATGTTCACATCCTTGATAGAGAGGAACGATGGTTTGAGAGAGGAGTAAAGGAGGCCATCTTTGTGAAAAGAAACCGTCCATCATTAAACAGAGGTGGAGGCCTCCGGGTTCAACTGTCCCCCTCTTACAATGCTGTTATTGCTAGTATCACTCAGCCCTCTGTGAATAGCAAACAACCATCAGGGTGCTAACGATCCATCGTTAGGCTGATGGTCCTCCTTGATCATGTGAGCAGCTGGTTTCAGCTGTCATCAGCCAACTGGTTGATCCACTGTGGGAGGGTGCTGTTTATAAGACTGAGCTGAATACAGCAACTCAGACTGAGGAAGTCTTCGGACGAAAGGTTTCTATAATTTTTTGGCTTTGTTTTGTTTTTTTGAATGTCCAGAGGACCAGACTTAGCTTTTTTAGATTTTTATTCCTGGATTATTGAGCATGCATCAGGGTTTTTATTCTGATATTTTACTGACACACATTGTTCATACGACTCGACCACAACCTGTGGGTCAGAACACTCTGGACCTTTAACACGGGGCTCTTTTTATTATTTATGAGCTCTTTTTCATTCAACCTTTATTTATACAGGTTGATCCCATTGAGCCTCGGGGACTCATTTACAAGAGAGACCTGATTTTAACAAGGAGTGACGACAACAGTGGACAACAAATGAATCTGGATCCATTTTTGAAATGCAGCTGATTAGACCAATATAGTGCATTTATTAAGGAAAAGTTCAACTGAGACACACCTTTGATATAATTTCAAGCAAACAGATAATTGTTTTTAAGTGTTAATCTTGTTACATTCTTGTTAAAGTCCTCCCGTGCACGCTCCCACAGCCGCCTTTTGGCAGCCAATCGATTTTTGGCACAACACCGGCCCACGTTTCCGGGTGGTCCAGGGTGACGCATAATAGATGTGACTTACAGTATTTATGTTTTTTTCCACTTTATTAGACATTTTTGGACTGATACGACTTATACGGTGGTGCAACGTGTACAGCTGCAAGTACAGTAAATGTAACTTGCTCTTTCTGTGAAGGTCACCTTGAAGATGTTTTCTCTTATTTTGCTCTTGCTCCTTCTCTCCTCAACTATGTGAAGATCTCTGCATCCTGACTTCTACTTCTATTGAACCACATTTGTCCCTTTGCTTTGAACACATGTTATTTGGCTTCACTGACCAACCATCGGCTAAAAGAAAATATTTTATATCATTAATCTCATTATATATTTAGACAAATCCACAAATGCTGTTACACTAATCAAAAACCACTTATTTCCATTTTTGAAAATGAGGTCAAACAAAATATTAAAACTATTAGACAGTCCACCAACATGAAACCATAAAACTTGTACTTTATGTATCTCTTTAATGTATTTGTGTAACATGTTGTTCTAATTCTTTGACTCGATGTTTGTAACCCCCTGGAGACTGTCATTATATTGTATTGTTGTTCTGCTTTGTATTTACAATAAAGTACAAAATAAACCAGTACTAGACTACAGAAGTATTGTTTATAACTCAGCTTCAGATACAACTTTAGAAAAATGAAACATCATTCAAATCAGACATTAAGAATGATTACAGGTGCCTTTAAACAACACATACAGGATGAAGATTAGTAGAAATGGGAGAACCAGCACTGAACACCAGAATGGACCAGTTGGCTCTAAACTACTGGACAAATGTAAAAGGTCCTGAACAGAAGCATCCAACACAAGAAGTGTTCAAACCATACTGGGAAAAGACAAGAACCATTTCAAAAGCTTTGGTTGGACCATAAATCAGAAAACTACAGAAATTCACATCAATAATATTAATGTGAGCCCAACAGAACCAGAACCAGTCATACAACCATGGATACTCACAGACCCAATAGTAGATCTGAAATTATTAGGAATAAATAATTATATTCAAATACAGTTATAGAATACATTAATCAATAATATGGTTTCATTAAATGAAATAGATATAAAACTCAGTCGAGCAGAAATAAAAAAGCATTGAAAAGGAAAAAATGAGTGAAAGATGAAAAACAACAGGAAGAAGAAAAAAGGTCGATGGTTTTATAGAATTCAACAACAAACAGGAGAAATGAGGAGATCTGAAAGAAACAGGAGGAGGAAACATCACATCACGTCTCAGATTTGGACACACAGGATTGAACAGAACATTATTCATAACAGGGAAGCATCATAAATGTGACTACTGTGGAGAAGATGAGACCATAGAACATGAGTTATTGAACTGACAGAAATACAGACATGAAAGAAGTCAACTGATGAACAGTCTCACTGAAATCAAAGAAAGTTTTGATACAGTTGAATTATTGCACAATTCAAAAGATAATGGTGCTCAGGTTTTAATACAATATCTGAAACAGATTGTTTGTTTGAAAGAATGGATATTTAGCCATTAATAAATAAATAAATAAATTTGTTTGTTTACATTGTTTCAGTCCACCTCACCAGTTTGTGGTG
>JBBPBX010051369.1:14330-24609 GCA_038048925.1 Garcialebias charrua | reverse complement strand
TCCAAAAATGTTGGTTTACTCCACATTAAGTGTTCTACTTCTATCAGGAAACTTATTTTATGATCCTCCAGGAAAAACTTGTTTTGTGATCCCACCAGGGAAATCTTGTTATTTTTCTACAGAAAAACCTCCAAGTGATTCTGTTGCATCCCAGTCAGAAAAGTCTGCACTTCCAGCAGACTGAATAAGTCTTCGTTGTAATTCCACATAAAAACCTCCAGGTAATTCTGTTGTGTTAAAGATCCCAGTTTTAGTCCATCAAAACTGTTGCATTCCATAAAAAATCTGGCAATCCCTTTAGGCAAATCAATTATTCCACAAAAGTGTTATATCCATTCAAAATGTTGTAATCCATTCATTTGTTCTGCGATGCTGATGAACAAGGCTTTCGAAGCAGGCCTGAGGCTAAAATTAGAACACCGTGTTCTCCTAGCCTTCTATCCAAGGCCAGTCAGCTTCCAACTGGCAGGTCCCCGCTCCGGGGTCGGTCTCGGATGACCCAAAACAGTAACTTAATTAATAGTTGAATTCAATCAAAGAGAATTTGTTTGTTCCACAAATTTGTTAAATCCATTCAGAAAAATGGTAATCCAGAAATAAACAATTTTAATCCATTAGAAAATGTGGTAATTCCTGGAAAAATTAGTTAAAAATCCATCATAGCTCAGTCGAGCCGACAAAAGGCCTTTTAGTAGCAGTTAGAAGATGAACAGGGACACTGTGTTCTCCTTATCTTTCAAATTTTTCCAAACATTCAGCTCGCTGCAGCCTGTTCTCTCGACGCACAAACTTCTCTTTAAACTCTTCCAGATTTAAAATCAATCAGCTCTCCGAATGCAGGCTTTGATCCGAGTCTTCTTTTCAAGTATCCAGCAAATTCAAAGAATTCTTCATGACTTCAGCAACTTCAACAAATTGTATTCCATAATTATTGTTGAATCTAATCAAGAGATGTTGTTTTGTTCCACAAAAAATATTTTCAGATCAGGAAAAATAGTATTCCACAAAAAAGCAGCTTTTAATCCATCATTGGTTCTGTGGTGCTGATGAAGAAGCCCTTCGAAGCAGGTAGAAGATAAGAAAGTACACCGTGTTCCCATCTACGTACTGTAAACAGCCTCGCAGCGGTCCATCGTCGCTCAGAGCTTTTTTCCAAAATTACTTTAATTCTTCATCAACAACTTGCAGCTGATCTTAAAATCTTCATAGAGGAGGCTTTTTGCTGTTATAATAATTTAATATAAATTTAGTCTTGGGTAACTAGGAATATATCCTACCTTTTGTTGTCAGAAAGTGCCACAAGGGATTTCCAAAAGAATAGGAAAATTTATTCCATCTCTGAAGCTGGTCCAATTTTGAAGGATTTGGAAATATCCGGGCTGAGAGGTAAAAAGTATTCCTTGTTGGTCAAAGAAAAATCCTTTTTCAGATAATCCAAGTTCTTCTTTGTAGCTTCCAGAGAGTACAGTCCATTTATCCACAAGAATTCTTCAGAAGTCGAAAACTCAGCAAATTTCTCTTCTCAAACCTCCTTATTTATGGTCAAAAAGGGGGGACTTCAGCCCTAACTTACAGACGGCTATGTCATTTTCTTACTTTTTCATTGGTTATTGGTGAGGTAACTTTTTACACCTCCTCTCAGCCCTCACTGAACAATGACAATGTCTCTGAGCTCTCAGCCCTCCCTCAGCTCAGGATCACTCTGTGACCTTTTACACAGTTCTGTCAACTTTTACCTTTATTTGTGGAAGAACACCTTTTAGCGTGCTGTGAATTTTACAAAACATACTAGAACATACACTTTAATCATACTATCCAGTCATATATCTCCAGTTAATCATAGAACATACATTTTATGTTGATTATTTTTGTTTTAAATGCTTTAAAAAACACTCTTTTCATTTTTAACAGGCCTTGAATCAACAAACACTCCGTTCTTGCAGTTTCTCCTGCAGCTTTCTTTCTCTGTAAAGTGTGCATTCTATTCTGAGCAGACTTGTCTGATAAGCACCTCAGCTGTTTTGCTCTGCCTGTGGAATGTATGCGTGTGTGCCAGTGTCCTTATCTAGGGAGAGGCTGTGTGTATGCTCGTGGGTGCGTGAGTGTGTGTGTGTGTGTGCGCGCACATGTGTGAGTGACTGTGTACACATGTGTGTATGCACTTACGTGCACACGCTGGTTTAGGGAGAGGCTGTATATTTAGGTAAATATGAGGCCTGTTGTTCGTGTGTCTTCGTGTGTCTGCATCATGATTCAAAATGCTATGATTTTATCGCTATTCAATAAAATATTACATTTATATGTTTAATCGGTTCTGTATGAGATTTAAAGGGGACCACACATGCAAAATTCACTTTTTAATGTTTTTTTACTAAACTTTGGGTATTTACTTCATAAAAAAACAGTCCTTGTGCCAAAAAAATGCACCCAGTGGTTTATTTACTCTAAGTAGATTTATTTTACTGTGATGAAAACGGTTCGTTTTTGAAATAAAATGGAAGTCAATCGCGCCTGTGACGTCACAGGCGCGAGGACAACCCACCTCAAACCTGAGTCCAGCCCCTCACCTGGTTAGGCTCAACCCACTTCTGTATTAAACACATGACTGTTGTTTTTCATGATTTCATCTCATCTTTTGTTTATATGTTATTAATTTCATGTGTACAGCACTTTGTTGCAGCTGTGGTTTTTTAAATGGCTTTATAAATAAAGTATAATTGTTATTTTTATGTTTTTTAGTTCAATTTTTAGTGTATTTGCGATCTCTCCCAACGCGCCGCCGGCAAAAATTAAACGAGCATACCCCCGGCGTAGAGACCGGTTGCGACGGGACCCTCTTCTGGCGCCATGGAGCGGAGCTTCAACTGTACAGCCTTGCTGCAGCCTCGCAGCAGCCTCGCAGCAGTGAGGACCTTCCCCTTACGGATTAATTTACGGGAGACACTTGGTGAACTTTGTGTTGTCTTGACTGGAACAGCGATAACGCCCAAAGTCTCCGAGCGGAGCTGGCGAAAACCGGAAGAGGAACAAGCTAACATTAGCTTCGGATTCGGGTGGTCTAATGCTAAAAGGAGCAGCAAACTGCGGCGCGCTCAGACGGGTTTCGGTAAGTTATCTTAAGCTAGCACTAACAGTAAGTCAAATGAGTAATAAAAAAAGAGCTAATTTTAAAACAACAACACATTACAGATACTGGCTGTTACGAGGGCGTAAACAGATCTTTGAAGGGCGTGGACTTCAGAACTTCTATCAGAAACCGGTCGTTCAAAACGAAAGTTAAAACTGGCAGAATTAAAAAGGGTATAATTGATTATCTAAGAATTATTTTGTGCATTAAATTGAAGGAATAGGGTCTAGATAGCACACAGAAATAACATAAAAATTTAAAAAATGCATCTGAGGTCCCCTTTAAATACTTTAAAAACTATTTTCTTTCTTCTTGATAAGAAGCCCCAGCTCTTTGCAACAAACCACTCCTTGCGGCTTCTTATCTACTCTGACCTAATTTTTTTCAGGCCTCCTCCTGGGCCTGAGTGAACATGCATATATGACCTTTGCTGTACGCGGCCATAGCAAGGCCTACTGTGTGGACAGAGATGAGAGAGGAAAGGAGAGCATGTTCTATATTATAATAACCACACACTGCATTAAAACCATAGATATACGGAAGGATCTGTGTTTGGATATTCCCGGAAATGGACCGCAATGATCCTTAAAAAATCCCCAAATCTGGATACTTATCTTCGGCAGATCCAAAATAAATGTGGCTGTTATTCGTCAAGGGTCTGCCAAAGATAAGTATCCAGATTTTGGGATTTTGGGATTTTTTAAGGATCATTACGGTCCATTTCCGGGAATATCTGGAAATATAAGTATAAGTATATGTGAAGGATACGGAGATATACGACAAAAGATCCTACCGTATATCTATGGTTTTAGTGCAGTGACAGATTATTACAATAGGTTTTAACTAAAGTGTTGTACAAAGGTTTGCTATAGTGCCATAGTCTGTTTTCAACATAAAAGTCCTGCATATTTTGACAAAATAGATCAGGTTTATGTAGTGGAATCCTAAAAATAGTTAAATATATACATGTAATATTGTTACATTGTGTAAATATTATATAAATTGTGGGCTATACCAGACTGTTCTGCCGGTATTCAGTGTTTCCCCTACCATTATACAAGCAGGGTGCCCCACCCCGTTAACAGAACTGAGCACCCCGTCTAACAAACCGACCCCCCACCCCCGGAACTGACATAGCGCTAAGCTAACGGCGTGCAATACAGGCACTCTACCCTTACCAAAAAGTAGTATATGCAAGTATACTTAAAGTACACTAATTTTAAACTAAAAAAATAAGAGTATACTTTCAGTTTACTTTTTAGGTACTTATCAAAAGTATACTTAGCCAAGTTTATTTTACACAATACTTGACTTATACTAAAAATAAACTAAAAGTCTAAGTATACTTAATCTATACTTCTGTTTAAACTTTTGGCCAAGATATTTTACACAAAGTATTTTCACACTGGTTTATTTTTAGTACTTCTGTTTTAAACGTTTTGTCAGTTTTTTTTATATTGTTGTATATACTGTATATATAATATATATATATATATATATATATATATATATATATATATATATAGTATATTGTTATTATTATTATTGAGCATGCATCAGGGTATTATTATTATCATCATTATTATTATCATTATTCAATTTTATTCTGCGTTACTCCAGGCGTACGTGAAACGTGAAGTACTGCTTTCTGCCATTTTTCTGTTTGTGGTCTTCATGCGTTATGACTGGATTGGGGGTAGAACGTGATCATATACGTTCCAACCAATCAACGCCACTCTTGCTTGTCAGGTTGCATGTGAACTTTGTCCTAACCAATCAACGCCACTCTTGTTTATCGCGGGAAGTAGCATGTGATCATATTCAACCAATCAACGCCTCTTGCTTCGCGCGCGCTTCGTTCAAATGTAGCCATTTCCTTTTCAACTGTTGGACAAGAAGCTGTTGTTGTGTCGGACATGTCCCCCTTCCCCCGTCAAAATTTATGGATGAGATGCGCACCCTGCCATGGCAAGTTAACTAGGGGAAACACTGGTATTTAATAATTTGTACTAAATTGTAGCATGGTTCATTGTAATGCTACACTTTGTATAACAATACATGCCACAGAATCTAATACCTACTAACCAATTCAATAATTAACAGCGATCACATTGACTTTATAGATTAATTTTATGTTTAAACGGTTACCAGTACATTATTAGCTTCAGTTATGGTGAAGTCACATCACATTGACGTACCGGTAAATAAGATCATATCAGCTGACTTGTGAAATGAGACATGTTTTCCATTTTCTTTTCAGTTGGTACAACTCTAGCACACACAGCTTTGTGGCATTTTTACAATTTTAAATATATTACAAAGTTTATATTATATTATCATTTTTTTAAACAGTTTTTACACAATCAGCCCTTACTCTTGGCTGTTTTGCCAATACGTACAACAATCCTAAGTCCAGACGCTTGCCCTTTCTGGTATGGCTCCTGTCCCTCCAGTAAGTCACATCACCAGTGCACCTTCTCCTCTAGTTGTTATTCAACTCTGTAGTCTGTGTCAAGGGAATTTAGGTAAAGGTTATGAATGTTTATCTGTAACTAACGTTAAATTAATGTGTGAGTTAGGGGAGTTGTTTTGTCTGCTCAGAGAGGAGTCTGCAGGGCACGGAGGGCACCTGATAAACTCCAAGGCCTTCTCTGACTCTGTAAGCTGGAAAGCCGAGGTTGTCTTGACCTCGCCTCTGTCGAATTAAAGCATTTCCTGCCTCACTGTCCGGCAAAGATTCTCACTGACGAGGCTAAAAGCATGTAACTTTTGTACATCTGAAAGCTTCCTCGCCACCATCTACCCTTGCAAGTAAAGACCGGCTTAAAAATGTACTTGTGTCCTCAGAGTGGCTTATTTGAGTAAACAAATGATGAAAGGATATTTATGTTATCCAACAGTCTGAACACAAACAAAACACAAAAAGACCATTGGACCAGAACAGAATGATTTGAGTTTGACACTGTGGGAAAACTGTGAAGGGCAGCTCAAACCTGATAGAATAAAAGCAGAATTTAAGGAAGAGATTTTCCTTGTTGAAACTAAAAGCTTCAGGGTAACATTCTGTGTAAGCTACAAACCAGTCAACCTGTCATCTTTCCTACAGTGCTAATCCAGTTGTGACACAAGTAAAGCATTCAGATAGTACATCCTCGTGCCTCGTAGACAGAAATAAAATGCTGTTTTCCCTACTATTAGTGGATTTTAGATTTAAGGAGGGTGCCCCGCCCATCAACCGAACTGTGTGCCCTGCCCACCAAAATTAAAATACGCTACCGAATGATCCGATTCTTCCAGAGAGGGAGTGGCGATTGTAGCCACAGTATGAGTGATTTAGACCAAGCATTAATAATATGGTGCTCCACTATTGCTAGCTAGGGCTGGGCGATATATCGATATTTTCGAAATATCGAGATAATTTTTTTTGCGATATAAGTTGAGACTATCTCAATGTAAATGATATACAGTAGTTTTATACTTGGTTTTAAGGAAGCAGGCTGTAAAAACACTTGCTTCACGTTTCTGAGTGGAGGCTCACATTACTGTAGTTCACAAACACACGACTGACGTGAAGACACCTTTCTATCTTATCAAGACACTCAAAGCTCTTTACAACAAAATCTGTGTCCTCATTTACCCATTCACACAACACTCTACTAGATCTATACAAAGAATAATCAGTACTTTATCACATTCATACACCGATGGGACACCCATCAGAGGCAATGAGGGGTTCCCTTATCAGTCAGTCACTCGGTGCAACATAGATGCTATGGGAAATTGCGCTCCCCGCGATTACCTGAAGGAATACAATCACACCTTTACGGCAGGGGTGTCAGCGTCACGCCAGAGACCCCGCCCTCTGGGTACTTAAAGCGCTGACGCCCATCCTACTTTCTCTTATTGCCCTTCACCACGCTTAAACCTGAACTCTCTTTGCAGGACTTCTCTGTGCTTCATCGCTCGACCAGAGGTGAGCTTGCTCCCTACACAGGGCATACATAGAATTCTTCCTGCGTACTACCGGGCTAGCGAAAGCTAGTCCGGTACATTTTACCTTAACCCTGAAGTTTTTTCTTCTCTTCTCTCCGCAGACTGCTTCGCTCGACGGCGCTAAACTGCGTCACATCGCTACCTCTGCTAATTTCGTAGCAGGCTAGCCAGCGAAAGCGACGCGATGGAGGAAACGTCTCAAAATTTAAAAAAAGGATCTTGGAAGGACTCGCTCGTCTTATCTCGGACATGCCTCCGGAGAAAGGAAAGCGAAAGACAAGACTTCCAAAAAAGACTAGCAGGACGGCGAGCCCGACCTCGCGCGCCTGCCCCAACGGATGCAGTTTTTTTCCCCTCTCGGCGACGGACACCCATGAGGCCTGTCCTGTCTGCCTGGGAATGTTACACGCGAACATGGCGCTGGATGTGCCCGACTCATGCCCACACTGCAGCCAGATGCTGGAGGTGGTGAGGAGGCACCGGGCGGACTTCATCGCCAAAGCCATGGACGCTGCTGCAGCGCCAGCAGACCCGGACACGACTGAGCTTCTCACTCCCACGCCGGAGCTCGAGAACATGGCTCTGGAGGACAGCACCCAGGACGAATGGGGTGACAGCCCAGATGCGCTGGCTCCCATCGGGGACTTAACAGTCGACTTCGACACTTGAGGCTTGATAAACGAGGACGAGATCTCAATTTCAGCCTCAGGTGAATTTTCTGCTGATGACGCTGAGCACGACGAACAAGAGGGAGACCTCTCTCACACCCCAGCGCCTGTGCTCCCGAAGACTGACTTTTTGATCCCTGCTCTGTTCGACTTGTGTCGCAGAGAAGCGAACGCGCTGCAGATCCCGTGGCCAGAACCTCCACCTTGTCAACAAGTCACAAGGTTGGCAGGAAACTATTTTTATTCAAAACAGCAGTCCGCCACGAGGCAAAGACTGCCCATTTTTCCGGATTTCCTCACGGAGCTGACCTGCACCTGGACTCAGCCTAAGGCTCCCATACTTCTACCGCTCTCACAGTTCCTCGACGTAGACGGGATGGATGCAACGAGCATAGCCAACGTGCCACAAATGGAGGACACGCTGGCGTCTCACCTGGCCCCGGGGTCATCCGGGACGAAACCGACTTTGCCCAGCAAAGCCTGTTGAGCCTTGGCTTCTCTGCTCGAGAAATGCTACAGGGCTCAGGGCCTCGCGGCGCACGCAATGAACGCGTCTGCCATGGTGCAATCGTACCTGGCTGAGAAATTGCAGGAGCTCCAGGTAATGACGGACAGACAAGCTGGAAGACGTACTGGAAGAAGCCCGTAGGGCGACAGACTTTGTGCTCCACATGATGGGGACAGCAGCTATTGCTCAAGGCAGAGGCATGGCTGAGGTGGTCATCGCACAACGCCATCTGTAGATGACCCTAACTGACCTCCCGAAGGGACAAAAAACTCATTTTCTGCACCACTCGATAGAGCCGACGGGATTATTCGGTAAAGCTCTGGATCGAATTCAGACCAGACTGGACCAGAGGCGCAAACAGGCTGAAGCTCTCCGGGTAGGCATCCCCAGAAGAGCCTTCGCGTCCCCCCCAGGGAATCAGCTGGGAGCAGAGCACCGTAGCCTCGACACCACTCAACTACACGTGTCCCACCGCAAAAGTGGCCGGCATAGGAGGACGAGCACCGGCGGAGACCACCGCCGGACCCAACTCGGACCGAACACGCCTGGAGTAAGAACAGATTTGTTCCCCGCCAGACGGTCCGACACAGAGCCTCCTCGGTAAACCGGGACGCCAGACAGAAACGGGCCTGACGAACCAGGCCCTCTTCTTGACTTTACACGATCAACCGCCCACGTGGTATGGGAAATGATCTTTTCACGTCCAGACTTTGTTTGTAACATGGTACAAAAAGCTGGTGATTGTTTTACGTTGTTTTACGCACAAATCATGTTTCTTCTGCTGTGAGTGACATAAAGTCAAATATGTCGTTACACATAAGCACGAATAAAGTTCAGAAAACAGCCCCTCTCTGTTTCTTGACTCAGAAAAAACAAAACAACAACAACAAACGACAAACAAAACACAGTAACATCAGCAACACGGCCCCCTCTGTTCTTCCAGCCGACATAAAAGGCGGGTGCCATCTTCCCCCCCTCCCTCACAGCTCACGGGGTGTTAGTCTAATCAATAAACCTGTAATAGAATAATGCTAACTGTAAGGTATTTAAACACTTACTAAGTCTGGCATTATTGTAGATGCGCAGTTTATGAGCAGAGTTTAACTGCACAAACTGCCACCAAAGTGCGAGTTCTTCCTTTTTCCGATACTAAATTGTTTTTACTGTGATTAGCCAGAAATGTAACTTCACAGGAGACTTCAATTTATATTGGTCTACCAAAAAATTAGACCTTTTATTGAAACTATCACAAAAATTACATTAAACATTTGTATCGATATTAGCTCTGATTTAATAACTACGTTGACAAGAATTCAAATTAAAACAAACAGACAGTTGGACCTTTCTGTTGGCACATTACTTAAAGTTTACCATGATGAAAATAAACATAAGGAGGAGTTTAAGGAGGAAAGATAAAAGATTGAAAGGAAATGGTTGAATCTTATCTTGAGATGTTTAACCAGAGATAGCACCCTCTGCTCGGTTTCGGCTGGACGTCCGTACCGTGATGAAACACTTTTACCTTCGTGAAGATGATCCTGTCTCGACTCCGGTAAATTAGTCAAGCCAGACGTGCATGCTGCTGCGTTTTACAGGCGACCACTTTCATCTTGCCACGGTCTCGAGACCGTCTGCTTCGGCCTCCTAGAGTGATGCCTGGTTCTGGTTTTGTTCAAGATAGCTTCCAGAAAGAGAGTCACCGCTTGGAGCTGTGACACTCGAAGGGGTTCACAGCTGACGTGCTGTTTGAACCTTTGCTGAAGACGTGGGTCGAGTTGGCACAATGACCGGGCGTCTCCAGCTTTCTCCAGGGAAGAGAAGCCAGTTGCGAGTTAGTTCTCTTCCAAAAACTAACTTCCAAATAGGAAGTGCCCATTATATGGGAGGCGGGATCTGACCCACCTCCTAAATGACTACTGGCTGAACTAACAAAATAAAAGATGGAAGTTTAATTCCATAGGCAGAAAGACTCTTGACGGACAC
>JBBPBX010051368.1:8289-24610 GCA_038048925.1 Garcialebias charrua | reverse complement strand
ATCGTTTCTATTCTAGATCTATTCATTTTGATGAGTCTCGCCATAGACTTCAAAATTTATAGGGAATACCAAATCTTGCGTCGTTCGTCTAAAAGACAACAGACATTTAGACCAAACTAGTTTTCATTTTTATTTTAGTTTAACCTAAACTAAATAATGAATGGAGGAATAGTTTGAATGAAGAGGCCTTCGTTACAGAAGCCCTCCACATTTCTATAGGTATAGATCCCTATTTCTGATTTTTACAGCATTGATCCACCCCTTAATTGGTAATTTTAGCTGATCTAATCCATGATAGCTTACATACCAGGTGCATATAGGTAAGGCTTAATGTAGAATCCCAATCATAAGCCCACCTAAAACCACATAATTGCATGACACATTGAACCAGGGTGGCACCGACTGGAAGCCATCCAGCCTGCAACCTTCGATGTGGGAACCTGCTGATCCATCGTTGGTCTTCAACCTTCATCCAAGGCCCGCCTCCTCTGCTTCAATCGAGGGATCCCCTCTACTTGCTCGGTTCGAGGCAAGTAACGGCACACCAGCACATAAACTCCCCCCCTCTCCTGATGGCCAGGTGCTGACGCTGTCCTCAGACAGCGTAAGGCGATCATTCATCAAGATTAACGCCCGGAAGGCCTCTGGTCCTGACAACATACCTGGTCGCGTGCTGAAGGACTGTGCAGGGGAACTCGCAGCGGTCTTCACGGACATCTTTAACATCTCACTGAGCCAGGCCATCGTCCCCACCTGTTTCAAAGCCACCACCATCATCCCTGTCCCAAAGAAGGCAACGCCCGCATGCCTCAATGACTATCGCCCAGTAGCACTCACCCCCATCCTGATGAAGTGCTTTGAACGGCTAGTCATGAAAAGCATCACATCTGTCCTCCCTGACTCCCTGGATCCCTTCCAATTTGCATACCGACCTAATCGCTCAACCGACGATGCCATCTCCTCTGCCCTTCACACAGCTCTCACACATCTGGACACGAAGGACTCCTATGTTAGAATTCATTCATTCAACCTTTATTTATACAGGCTAGCCTCGTTGAGTCACGGGGACTCATTTACAAGAGGGACCTGTCTCACTCACACCAAACAACCATCCACTCTCACACTCACACCTAGGGTCAATTTAGAGTCACCAATCAGCCTAACAAGCATGTTTTTTGGTCTGTGGGAGGAAACCGGAGTACCCGGAGGAAACCCACGCATGCACGGGGAGAACATGCAAACTCCACCCAGAAAGGCCCCGGACCGGGATTTGAACCGGCAACCTTCTCGCTGAGAGGCAGCAGCTCTACCAGTTGTGCCAACGTGCTGCCCATTTTCATCGACTTCAGCTCGGCATTTAACACCATCATCCCCCAACAGCTCATCCTTAAACTGGACAGTCTGGGGCTGAACACCTCAATGTGTAACTGGCTGCTAGACTTCCTGACCGGGAGACCACAGACAGTGCGGGTCGGGAGTAACACATCTAGCACCATCACATTGAACACAGGGGCCCCACAAGGATGTGTGCTGAGCCCCCTTCTATTCACCCTGCTAACACACGACTGCACACCATCGTACAGCTCCAACCACTTCATCAAGTTTGCGGACGACACAACAGTGGTGGGTCTCATCAGCAACAACGATGAGACGGACTACAGGAACGAGGTGAGCCGCCTGGCCTTGTGGTGCGGACACAACAATCTCACTCTCAACGTGGAGAAGACAAAGGAGATTGTTGTGGACTTCAGGAAGAAGGATGCCCAACATGCCCCTCTGACCATCAACAGCACCGCAGTGGAGAGAGTAGACAGCACCAAGTTCCTGGGAGTGCACGTCTCAAAGGACCTGTCCTGGAGCAGGAACACTGCAGCACTGGCAAAGAAGGCTCACCAGCGTCTCTACTTTCTCCGCAAGCTGAAAAGGGCTGGAGCTTCAACCCCCATCATGAGCACCTTCTACAGAGGTGCCATAGAAAGTGTCCTGACCAGCTGCATCACTGTGTGGTTTGGTGCATGTACTGCATCCTGCCGCAAGAGCCTCCAGCGCATTGTGAGAGCAGCTGAGAAGATCGTGGGCACCTCCTTGCCCTCACTGCAGGACTTACACAGCAAACGCCTCACTCGGAAAGCCCACCGCATGGCAGGTGATCCCACACACCCACTACACAGCTGCTTCAGACTACTGCCATCAGGGAGGAGACTGAGGAGTCTCCAGGCTCGAACCAGCAGACTGAGAGACAGCTCTGTTCATCAGGCAGTCAGAATGCTAAACACTCTGCCTGCTCTGCCCCCCCTCCCATTTGAACTGCCTTAACACTAAAACTTTCTCACACATTATCACTCAACACAAAGTTTTTCACTAAACTCTCGGTCATGTGCTCATACAGTTTGCACTACTTCTCATACTTGCACTAATGTCTGTATTACATCACTGCCTATAATCATAATACTGTTTACATTCTCTGTTTACATTTATTAATACTGTTTACTTTTATTACTACTGCTTACATGTAATTACTACTGTTTACATTTATTT
This sequence comes from Garcialebias charrua, assembly GCA_038048925.1. Taxonomy (NCBI): domain Eukaryota; kingdom Metazoa; phylum Chordata; class Actinopteri; order Cyprinodontiformes; family Rivulidae; genus Garcialebias; species Garcialebias charrua. The sequence continues at coordinate 22,072 of JBBPBX010051368.1, read as the reverse complement.
ACACTACTCTAATATCTACACCACTGCTGGTACATATACAGTGTGCTCTGAACGGTCTTATTTAGGGATGCCCAATGTGCCTTACTGCATATGCCACTTTTTGCCTCTATAACAACATCAACTACTACCTCATACATATACTGTGTACATTGACTCATACGCTGCTTTGCCACTTTGCAAATGTCAATGCTAGAAACCTTTAGTTTATTTTAGTTATACTTTTTATACTCTTTTTTTGTGCTAGTATGCAAAAACTCAGGACAGTATTATGTTCATTAAATGTTTAATGTTTTAGTTTTAGAGTTGGTGTGGATTTTCATGCTCTTGCACCGCTATGCAAAAAAAAAAAAAACTCAGGACAGTGTTAGTTTTACTATTTTATGCTTATGTCTATTATTATATGTTTCAGTGTTTCAATGTTTAGATGTTTACTGTTGCACCGAGGGACTGAGAGAAACGCAATTTCGGTCCTGTGTATGTCCTGTACAGTACATATTGCAGATCTGACAATAAAGTTGACTTTGACTTTGACTTTGACTACATGCTGAGTAAAATCCATTCTTGCTGATGAAATCAATAACCCCCATCGTTGTGGATTTACCGTTGTGGATTATAAGACTTTGTTTCCAAGGGATCACAGACTCAGTTTTCCATGGGTTAACAGACTATGTTTTCCAAAGGATTGAAAGCTTACCGCAAAGGGATTACCTACGAACAGTATGGAATTTCCAAAACATTATGGGAGTATAATTTTGAACTTTTTTTGATTTTTTTTTCCACTTGCTGGATTGCATAGAGGTCAGAGACATTCGGTGGTATCCTTTCGTGTTGGAACTCATCTCCAAGGACAGGCGATGACTTCCAAAAAGGGGGACTGTAGTGATACACCTAGCCTCTGATATTTTAGGCTTGACCTTCAAGTACACCTCTCTGCATCTCTCTGAAACTCTCAGTGTTACACCTTCTTGAGGCCCTCAAGGAGACGATTGGACACTTATATTGGTTAACAATTATTATGAATTAATGGACACTAATTAATCAGATTGAACTTTCTCTTTAATGTGTGTTAATTCAGAATTGATCAAACAGTATTTTTGTCATTTCAATGATGATCTGTTACTTGCATGACTTTGACCCTTCTGCTGGTTTATTTCTGCAGAACAAGCAGTCTTTGAATCTAAAGCACAAGGTCAGAGTAAACGTTTAACTTGCAGCTTCTTTTGTGTTGTCTATGAAGTTAGCCATAATATTTCTCTGTGCTCACGAGCGGCCATCTGGTCGCTTTGTAAACATTTTTCCTGTTGTCCGTCAAGAGACTTTCGGCCAATAGTCATCGAGGAGGTGGTCAGACCCCACCTCCCCTATCCACCTCTTTCGCCAAAAGCTCATGTAGGCCGCCATGACAGTCCGGTGCCGCCCCCTCCCGGTGGTAAACTTCCGCCGGAACCCGGAAGTCCTGTAGTGTGTGGTTGGCTGTGAAAAACAAGCCGGGACAACAGTTTATTTTCTCTCGTTTTTTTTAATTTTTGGGGTTGTTTCTTGCTGGGTTAGAGGGTGTTACAGCCAGGTATACGTTTGAGCAACGCGCTGTTGTAAACGTGAAGGATCTACGTCCATCGGAGGAGCTGTCAGCTGCTCCTTCCTCTGTCTGACTCAGCCTCGGACCTGCTCTCGAAGACGTCGCGCTCCGATCAACTTTAGTTCGGTAAACAAAATATTCTATATAAATCATTTTGTGAAACCATGTCAGAACAATATCGGAGTATAACCGTCTGTTTAGTAGCTGTTTTTTTTTTTTTTCATGATTTAGCGTCTGTACTGCTGTGATAATGCTGTGGTTAGCTTAGCATGTAGCTACTTTAAAGGCTAACTTCCAGACGGTAACACTCACAACAAAGTGCTGGTTCTTGAGCCTGGACTTTTTTTTTGGCTGTGTTATTTTAGTTAAACTGTTATTTAGCTGGTTATATGATTGAGACAGTTTACACATCTTTTTTCAAAGACAGACCGTGTCAACAATGACTAGGCCTCAAAACCTGACCCGTCATTAAACCAGAGTTATTAAAGCACATTTAAAATAATGATGTAAATTAAAGAGGAGAAAAGTGCACATGAAGCTACATTTGTACTAAAATGTGAGTAAATAAAGAATTTACTTAACAAATCTGTCATTAAATAATATAACTGTACAGTATTATTTATATTTATTTATATTATTTAATGACAGATCTGTTAAGTAAATGCTTTATTTACTCATTTTAATACTAATACTGCACTGTACACACTGTCTATGACAAGACAAGTTTTATTTTTCTACTTTACAGAAGACTGAAGCCACGAGATCCATCCAGGGATAAGATCCTACATTAAGTAAATGCTTTATTTACTCATTTTAGTACAAATACTGTACTGTACTGTTCACACTGTCTATCACAAGACAAGTTTTCTTTTTCTACTTTACAGAAGACTGAAGCCACGAGATCCATCCAGAAATAAGATCCTACATTAAGTAAATGCTTTATTTACTCATTTTAGTACTAATACTGTACTGTACACACTGTCTATGACAAGACAAGTTTTCTTTTTCTACTTTACAGAAGACTGAAGCCACGAGATCCATCCAGGGATAAGATCCTACATTAAGTAAATGCTTTATTTACTCATTTTAGTACAAATACTGTACTGTACTGTTCACACTGTCTATCACAAGACAAGTTTTCTTTTTCTACTTTACAGAAGACTGAAGCCACGAGATCCATCCAGAAATAAGATCCTACATTAAGTAAATGCTTTATTTACTCATTTTAGTACTAATACTGTACTGTACACACTGTCTATGACAAGACAAGTTTTCTTTTTCTACTTTACAGAAGACTGAAGCCACGAGATCCATCCAGGGATAAGATCCTACATTAAGTAAATGCTTTATTTACTCATTTTAGTACAAATACTGTACTGTACTGTTCACACTGTCTATCACAAGACAAGTTTTCTTTTTCTACTTTACAGAAGACTGAAGCCACGAGATCCATCCAGAAATAAGATCCTACATTAAGTAAATGCTTTATTTACTCATTTTAGTACTAATACTGTACTGTACACACTGTCTATGACAAGACAAGTTTTCTTTTTCTACTTTACAGAAGACTGAAGCCACGAGATCCATCCAGGGATAAGATCCTACATTAAGTAAATGCTTTATTTACTCATTTTAGTACTAATACTGTACTGTACACACTGTCTATGACAAGACAAGTTTTCTTTTTCTACTTTACAGAAGACTGAAGCCACGAGATCCATCCAGGGATAAGATCCTACATTAAGTAACAACTACAGACCAATTTCAAAATTATGCATTCTTGCCAAACTGTTCGAAAGACTTGTCTGTGATCAGCTAACTGATTTCCTACAATCAAACCATATTCTATCACAATTCCAGTCAGGATTCAGAAAACAACACAGCACCGTCACTACAGTTCTCAAAGTATTAAATGACATCATACATGCCCTGGACTGCAAACAATTCTGTGTTGCCCTATTTATAGACCTGTCCAAGGCATTTGATACAGTTGATCACGGACTATTGACAAACATCCTGGAACACTCTGGTCTATCAAAACTTGCAGTCTCCTGGTTCACCAACTACCTAACTGACAGAACGCAGTCTGTTCATGTAGCCGGATCCTCCTCTACATTCTTAGATGTTGTGAAAGGGGTGCCACAGGGTTCTGTCTTGGGTCCCATTCTTTTCTCTCTATACATCAACGATCTTTGCAGTGATCTGTCAAATGCTTCCCACCATTATTACGCAGATGACACCATCATCTATTGCTGTTCTTCCTCCCTCAGCCAAGCTTTCACCTCTCTTCAGGATGCTTTTAATATTATTCAGTCACGGCTGCAAAAACTTAGACTGGTCCTAAATGCCGACAAAAGCAAGTTCATGGTTCTTGCCAACAGAAAGCTGCAACCAGAGAACCCACCTCAAATTGGAACCCAAGAGGGAAAACAAATAGAAATGGTCTCCACCTACAAATATCTAGGTTTCAACATTGACACTGAACTGTCTTTTAAAACCCACATCTCCAAAATGGCCACTAAACTCAAACTGAAGCTAGGTTTCTTCTTCAGAAACAAATCCTGCTTCTCATGCAAAGCCAGGAGAACATTAGTAGCTGCAACATTCATGCCAATACTAGATTATGGTGACGTGCTGTACATGAGTGCTGCATCAAAATACCTACAGTCCTTAGACTCCATTTACCACGGTGCCCTTCGGTTCATTACTGACTCCAGTTATCGCACTCATCACTGTGAGCTTTACGTAAAATCTGGCTGGTCATCTCTCAGCACTCGCAGATACACTCACTGGATATCCTTCATCTACAAGACCCTCCTAAACCTGGTCCCGTCATACCTCACCTCCTTAATACAAACATCACACAGTCAATACTCCCTGCGCTCTAACGATTTAGTCCTCCTGTCAGTTCCTCCTGTCAGAACTGAACTAGGAAAAAGAGCGTTCAGCTTCGCCGTCCCCTCAGCCTGGAACAACTTACAGAAAGATCTGAAACTATCAACATTCATCTCTCCTGGATCCTTTATGTCAACCGTAGTAGAAAATGTCATCAAGAAACTTGACCATTGCAGATGTTTCTAACCACTACTTATCCAATATACATGTCATTGTTGGTTTTTTTTGTCTGCTTGTTTTGTATATAATGTATATAGAAATCTGTCATATCCTGTTGGTTTTGAACTGTCAACATCTGTTTACTGTGATTGTAGTTTTCTTTATTTTCTTTTTGATAAGTGCAAATGCCTATTGCCAATGTGACGTGTGCTGCTGACCACTTGACCAGGTCACCCTTGTAAAAGAGATCTCGATCTCAATGGGCTCTACCTGGTTAAATAAAGGTGATTGATTGATTGATTGAAGTAAATGCTTTATTTACTCATTTTAGTACAAATACTGTACTGTACTGTTCACACTGTCTATCACAAGACAAGTTTTATTTTTCTACTTTACAGAAGACTGAAGCCACGAGATCCATCCAGAAATAAGATCCTACATTAAGTAAATGCTTTATTTACTCATTTTAGTACAAATACTGTACTGTACTGTTCACACTGTCTATGACAAGACAAGTTTTCTTTTTCTACTTTACAGAAGACTGAAGCCACGAGATCCATCCAGAAATAAGATCCTACATTAAGTAAATGCTTTATTTACTCATTTTAGTACTAATACTGTACTGTACACACTGTCTATGACAAGACAAGTTTTCTTTTTCTACTTTACAGAAGACTGAAGCCACGAGATCCATCCAGGGATAAGATCCTACATTAAGTAAATGCTTTATTTACTCATTTTAGTACAAATACTGTACTGTACTGTTCACACTGTCTATCACAAGACAAGTTTTCTTTTTCTACTTTACAGAAGACTGAAGCCACGAGATCCATCCAGAAATAAGATCCTACATTAAGTAAATGCTTTATTTACTCATTTTAGTACTAATACTGTACTGTACACACTGTCTATGACAAGACAAGTTTTCTTTTTCTACTTTACAGAAGACTGAAGCCACGAGATCCATCCAGAGATAAGATCCTACATTAAGTAAATGCTTTATTTACTCATTTTAGTACTAATACTGTACTGTACACACTGTCTATGACAAGACAAGTTTTCTTTTTCTACTTTACAGAACATTGAAGCCACGAGATCCATCCAGAGATAAGTTTGTACACCTGGGTCCAGTCTCAGATCGTACACCTGGGTCCAGTCTCAGATCTACACCTTGGATTCCTGTGGAGTTGGCTGAAATCGGACAGTTCCACATGAAGAGAAATCTGTTCAGTTTGCTGGTCTCCATCATTGCTTGTTGAATTGGTTTTGATCTTTATTCTGTGCCAATTCATTTTCATTAAGACAACACCACCCACAGTTGTCATATTGTACAGTATTCAGTTTCAACTGTTTTAAATGTATAATTATAGCTTTTATTCTGAACTTTGTCAGTCTCCTGGGTGATCAAAACTTATAAGCAAAATGAATGTTTTTTTGCTTTGCACATGTGAATAAAAACACTGGCCTAAGAACAATCAGGACCTTTAGTTTTTATTTATGTTTATTACAATGAGTAGTATGGGTGACATCACAATGAAACTACTTCACATTATTGAACAGTGTATTTTAATTATTGAAATAACAACAAAAATAACAAATGTAAATGAACAGCAGATTTATTTATAGAAGATTTTAACTCGTTTGTTGCTGTGTGTACGACTGCACAAAACTTCTGGACGAAGTCGAGTTTCCATCCATGTCCTGGGAGTCTGCTGGTTGAAGATTCTACGACCTGAGAGAGGACCTTAACACAGAAATGTTTAGATATGGAGTAAATAATTTCTATGTTTCTCTTTTGTATATAATACACCATGAATGTTTTTGTTGAAAAGCTTATGTAATAGTGTATGTATGAGATCAACTGAAAAATGACTTCTTTTTTTGTTTTATTCAACCACAATGTAACAGGTTCTTCTTTAAATGGCAACACATGGTTTTCTCAAAACAATGTACATATTTCATATTATCTTGTATTTGAATATTGCAGAAAATATATAACTACTTTATCAACTTGTTAATTAAACAGCATGTGTTTCAACTTTGTACATTTCAATTGTGACATTTTCAACCAATTTTATATTAAATGTATGCTTCCATTCACAGCACAGACTTGAACTCTGACTATTAATGTCTGGCTGTGATCTAAATATTCTGATATAAGTGATGTACCTTCCACAGTGTGTCCAGTCAGCCTGTCCGTGAGCAGTGAGATAAGATGTTATCTGTGCCTCAGCTGTCACTGCTCAGTGACAGCTGAAGCACAGATAACGTCTTATCTTCGCAGTTAACGTCTTATCTTCGCAGCTTCTTAAAACATCCTTGGAATTATCCACCTCTTATGAGCTTCCATTTACGTGAGGTAAAGGAAACTTTTGTGTAAATAAATAAATAAATCGCTAGCAAGTATGTTTCCCCACAAACGTAAACAAGAGCGCGGGACCGCGGGCGGAAGTACACTCCCGGCTTCCGCTATGAATTATGGGTAGTGCCGCGAAAACGAAAATAAGGTGGATAAATGGGCACTTCCTGCATTTTCCGTTGGTTTTTGGAGGAGAACGAACTGACAACTTGCTTCTCCCCTGTGGAAAGCTGGAGACGGCCCGGTCATGTGTCAACGACCCACGTCTCAGCTGGAATCATAGTAAAGCCTTACTTTGATCCATTCACTCCTTTCTGGAAGAATTTGTTTTCTGAAGTTTTACTTTGAAAGTTCAACCAGTGCGATTGGGGCCTGTTCCTGCCGGTGAAAGCGTGCTCCCGCTCGTCTGACCCAGTCATACACGCACGAAGTCATCTGGACGTTCACTGGACAACACAGTCCGTTAGTGTCCACAAACTTCTCAGTCCTCACCTCGCAAGACGTCTCGTCACCAGGTAAAGAGGCGTTGTTTGTATGCTGCACGTGTCGGAAGTACAGCTAAGATCCGTATGGGAAAGCTTGCCACCCTGGTTGTTTTCAAAATAATTAACTTTAGCTTAACTTAGCTTCCAGTACTCCTTCCTCCTATTTCTTATTTTTCATAAGCTTTAATCTGTCAAGTAATGTGCCAACAGTTAAGTTTAAACTGTCTGTTTGTTTTAATTTGAATTCTTGTCAACATAGTTATTAAATCAGAGCTAATATCGATACAAATGTTTAATGTAATTCTTGTGATAGTTTCAATAAAAGGTCTATTTTTTTTGGTAGACAAACATAAGTTGAGCCTCTTGTGAAATTAAATTCTTGTTTAATCACAGTAAAAACAATTTAGTATCGGAAAAAGGAAGAACTCGCGCATTGGTGGCAGTTTGTGCAAGATCAAAGTCTGCTAAACTGCGCATCTACAATAATGGTGGCTCAGTAAGTGTTTAAATACCTTACCAACCACATTATTTCTTACATTTGGTGGCCATATACGGCTTTAATATCATTATTTCTTACACCCGGGTTACCATTATCACGCAACGGGATTTAAGTGAGAAAGGCCCAAAAGACTGTGCTTGTGAATGGGATGGAACAGGCGTTAAATATTGCTCAGACTGTGAAGCAGAGATAGAAAGAGGTCGGTTGTTGCACTTAGAGGAAGCAAGTGGTTGGCAGGTGATAAGGTTCTACGAGCCCTTAAAATCATTTAGAGCTCAGGTAGATGAAAAAGAGTATGAGACCCCGACAGGGACACAGCAGTGTGACCAGAGGCCGAATGCAATACCATTAGCCCCCCCTCTGTACCCAGGGATAGGAGAACTAGAGGGAGAAGAAAGAACTGAGCAACAGGGGAGAGACTGGAACCCTAGAGACTTGCTCGAGCAGGCTGTACAACAAGCCTGGCCTTATGACCCTTCAATAGGAAGAAGAAGGAATCCTCCCCTGGGTACTAACCAATTTCCTCTGGTCTTTAGGGTGTTTCGAGACTCTTCAAAAGAAGAAGTAAATCCACTACCTGAGGATACAGAGGACGAAGCTCAGAAAGAGGGTTGGAAGGGACCCTGGGAGTTAACAACTTGGGGTCAGCTGATTGCAGAGGTAATCTTAGCACAAGATGTCCCACTAGTGGACCTACCAGCAGTCCCACGAGAGACAAGAACCAGACACACCAGCCTGCATTATTACACCACTAGCATAGATGCATGGGCAGTGCAAGGAGCCAAACCAAAGCACAAATCTGTTGAATATCTAGTAACCCCAGAGGCCTGGGAGAGGCACGGAGCGCTAAAAATACCCGGAACAGCCGTACTGCGGGCAAAACGCCCACAAGGCCTGATTCCACCCGAAAAGTTGAAATTTCCGTGCAGATGGTAACCGCCTCATACGGAGGAGTGTTTTCTGTCGGAGCTACAATCCGTCCGATCGAAAAACATTTGGACAACATTGAAGAACAATCTCAAACTAAAAGAAGCAGTGGATTAAAAGCCTGGGCCAGCAAAACGTTCAGGAGGAAATGCAAGCAAATGCAACAACAAGCGGACAAGTAAGGACCAAACAACGGGGCGCTAGACTCATCAGCGGAGATTGTCGCAAGTTAAGAGGTAAACTAACACAAAACGGAATCACAAGAGGCCCAAGCCTTATTGGAAAAGAAATTGCCCTACCCCTCCCCACTTTACTTGGAACTCCTTAAGGGACGAATGACCTCAGTGAGCAAGCACACCGAAAAAAGACTCAGAGCACAAAGGAATAAAGACTTCTAATGCTATGAAGTCCATTAAGTATGGAGACCAAAATAGCGATGAATCAACCAGCGATGATTCCGACGACTCCGACTATGATGATGAAGCGACCCCAAACCGACTTAAGGACTGTTCAAGGATTACGATTTTGGATAAAGCAACCTGTCTACGAGCTCTGCTGTGGGTCTTCGTAGTGTTAATAAGCATAGTGATGTTGTTGGTTATCTTGTATCTGGCTGAAGTTAGACCATAAAACCTTACGCATGTCATGGTCTCCCATGGGAGATCCAAATATGCGAACATGACCTGCTGGGACACCACATCAAAGAACATTTTCTTGCCGTGGATACAAAATGAAACAATTAGAGAACAAAACGTGACCTGGAATAAAGTGAAGCGAGCAGGCTATAACGCATGGATAAAGAAATTAACTAACAACACCGAGTGGGAATCACCTGCAGTGGCTGAGAACCTAACAGAAGTGGACGGACCCCCTTGGGTCGTCACTAATCTAATGATACTACCAGAAGGCGTAGTAATTTGGATAGCGATGTTGGACCAACAAGTCAAGCGAACAATGAGATGCAACTGGATCCACCCCGACAAAGAATCTCCTGAATGGCACTGTGATTGGGGCTGTAGGCCCCTAATAGGATTAACACGCCAAGGGCACTTGGATCATGAAGTAATTTTCCCAGCTCCGCAGAGGGACAAAAGTTGTCAAACGATCCTCCCTCGCCGTGAGTTTTGGGGCAATATTCATCTAGACTGTGACCCGATTCCCCCATTCATTCGAAAGAATAACTTGGTCACCAATCAGAACTCGACCAAGGTCAAAACAGTTCACTTAGTGAAACACGAGAAAAAGAGCAGAGTCAATGCTACTGAATAGAAGCCCAAACAACGTCCGACCCCTATACCGGCTCCAAAAACACACAAAGACTGCAACTTAATTCTAGATAGCCCCGTACACGGGGGAAGATTCCACTCCTGGGACCCCGTGTGGGACGCCACCTTCTAAAGCAAATGTCCTGCTAGAACAATGTATGGTGGATAAACTAAAAAAGCTCCCGACTTGTTTCCGGAACCTGTATGATGAGTGCAAACATCAAAATTATTTACCAATAACCCCAGTAAAGAATCAGAGATATTATTATTGGAGTTGGGCAGCTATATTTCATCCGGCTAACGCCTGGCATGAAGATTGGTTAAACCTGACGCTGCCATGGGTTTGGATTGTGCCTGGGCTACCCCACTTCGAAAGCGACTTCGTGGAGGGGTACACCAGAACACATGAGGGCTTGGGACCTTATCACTCTGATATGTATGTCCAAAAATTGCCCAAGCCAAATCAGCTTTTAGATGCACCCAAAGAAGATTTTGATAAAATAGACAAATGTGTAGCTAAGCAAATTTTCCTTAGCCTTAACAATTCTGTGTGGGAGAATGGTGGAGCGTCACCTAGATGTAGATTGTGGGAAACCGAAGTTGCAATCATGTCTACCTGGCGCTATGATTGCACCAGGTTGTACAATATAAGAACTGTCAAAATATCGCTCGAGGCTTGGCACGAGTATCACAAGAGAGATAAGTCTCGTACGTGGTGGGGTTTTCAAAGTCAAAGTCAACTTTATTGTCAGAACTGCAATATGTACAGGACATACACAGGACCGAAATTGCGTTTCTCTCAGTCCCTCGGTGCAACAGTAACCATCTAAACACTAAACACTAAAACATTTAATAAACATAAGCATAAAATAGTAAAAGTGTAACACTGTCCTGAGTTTTTTCATAATAGTATAAAAGTATGAAAATTTACACCAACACTGAAACACCAAACACCCCTAAAACACCAAACACCCAATGAACATAAGCATAAAATGAAATAATAAAAGTGTAATACTGTCCTGAGTTTTTGCATAGTAGTATAAAAAGTATATCTATAAAATAAACTGAAGGTTCTAGCATTGACATTTGCAAAGAGTGGCACAGCAGCATATAAGTTAATGTACACAGTATATGTATGAGGTAGTTGATGTTGGTATAGAGGCAAAGTGGCATATGCAGTGAGGCACATAAGGCACATTTGGCATCCTTAGATAAGGCTAGTCAGAGAATGCTGTATATGTATCTGCAGTAGTGTAGATAAAAGTAGTGTAAATGTAAACAGTAGTAATAAATGTAAAGCAGTAGTAATAAATGTAAACCGTATTAATAAATGTAAACAGTGAATGTAAACAGTAGTATGACTACTTCAGGAGGAAGAAATTAGAGAGTGGGTGGCCCCTTGTTTGCATCTTTCGTCTAACTATTGGATTAGGTACCAATTTTTAGCAACCGTTTATTCTAAAGAGCAGGATATATGGTCAAGTGTTTTGTATCGACCGTACAGATATGTTAGTCCTAGACCATGGCGCATGGTTTGCAATGAAGAGCAAACGGAATGCACGATTGGCTTAGCCCGTAGACCCTGTAATGAGATATCGGGATGGGCGAGTTACTGTCAGAAACATTATGGCTCAGAATATGCAACGCACGCAGCTGAGGTAGTGTGGAAGAAATATGGTAATGTGTGGATACGCTCTATACCAGAAGGCACTACTTGTACCAATGCCATATTAGGTCATAAATTGAGAACCAGGAAGAACATTCAGGGTGTTATAGTCCCCTTTGTCTCAGATCCTATGATTGCCCTGGCCGAAGGCCACGCCATGAGACGACGGCTTTGTCTAGGTAACGAGATACAAGGCTATGAGTGGGTAGGTTCAAATAAGATTTATTCTAATCTCACTTGTCAGAATCCAGAAGAGAGCTGTAAGAAATGTGGTGAACACAGAAATGAACACAATTGTGCTTGGTACGAGACCGCTAGTTATACAGTAGGCCGTAAGGTAAAGGAAGTTGTAAGTGAAGTAAGAGAGGTAGTTGAAGAAAACGGGAAAGCAGTGGAAAGTTGGGTAGTGGAACTTTTCCTTCATGTCTGGCTTTACTTGTTGGGCTTAGTTGGAGTGATAGCTGTTACCATATTAGGACATGTACTCCTACAAGAAAGTCTCAGAGTTGCGTGCCGCCAAAAGGGGAGGAGAAATGAGCCACTCTCACTAGCAGAACGGGGCGCTGGCCCATATTGAAATCAGGCAGTCAAGGAAGCTGTCTCATTTTTACCACGGAGCAGCAGAGAGCAGGACTTAGGACGACATTCAGAACCCTCATGGACAACCAAGAACAATGCGAGTCTTGATGTGAGTACCATCGATTGGGGTTCAGATACCACCATAACCCCTAATCTTACTAATTGGTCAGAATGTCCTACCCACTTCAAAGGAAGCGGTATGGAACACTTTTTGATAATGGTTGCATGGATGTGTTACTGCCACACGGGTGATTGGAATAGGGAGCGATTCATACGTTTCCCAGTGGCCCTCCAGGCATACGCTAGAATGACAATGATACATGTGGTACTCAAAAGACCTGAAATATCACCACATTTGTTTGTTACCTATCTTTTAGGAAGGGTTAAGCCCACACATCTTCAGAGATTGATGATTTTAGCCTGGCTGTTACAAGATTCAATAGTGATAGGTTTAGAGTGTGTAGGCACACTCGACCCCCTGCTAATACCAGTCTCAAGATGCGGAAGCACGGCTGGAAAAATTGTCACAACAGTATTGGAAGGACTAATAGCTGTCACCGTGTTAGCACGTCTGTTATACCAGACCATATCCCTGCAGCCACTAGGCAGACGAAGATAGGCTTTGAAACTGGTTGTCCTGATAAGGTGGGGTTCAGTTTGGGGGGCTTGTGCCACATTTTATTGGGCCGGTCTCTGTACCACATTACCTATTGTGGTCTAGATGATGACCTATGCCGCCATCTTCAAACTGAATCCTAGTCCAGTTACCTCTGCACCGGAGGTCAATGGATGCCGCGCTATCTCCATGAGCACACTGGAGAGCCAAATCTAGAAGAAAGCTGATCCATTATAACCAACAATGGCTTAAACCCCCCCTCCGCTCACGCTATTGTTACCTATTACACTATGATTGTTGATGTGATTATGAAAAAAATAACAAAAACAAAAACATTTTGCTCAACGTCTCATCGCTTTGGGAAAGGCTCAATGGTATAGCCGACGGCCTGTATAGGTCAGTGCAAGACGTAGTTGAGTGTTTCGAAGAGTGATGAGGTCTGAGAGTAAATTTCATGCTGCTAGAGAAAACAATGGAGAAAAAAAATTTCTCCAGAGGAAATAATAATAATAATAAAAGAAATTTTTCTCTAGAAGAAAAAAAAGAAAAAAAAAATGGAACCTTTTGAGTTTTTGATTCTGTGCTCGTTACAACTTGTACTCTATCGCTGAGTTTTTGTTGATTTCTTACTATGAATATTCTCAGAATGAAGGACCAGTGGCAGTGGAGCCTGTAGTAACATGTTGTTACTGCCAACAAGAGCTAGAGGAGACCCGTTATCTCTGGGCTGTTGGGCCAACCTGGTGGTGCCAAC
>JBBPBX010051366.1:0-24611 GCA_038048925.1 Garcialebias charrua | reverse complement strand
CAGTACTGTATACAGTACTGTATACAGTACATGTACTGTATACAGTACATGTACAGTACATGTACTGTATACAGTACATGTACAGTATACAGTATATGTACAGTATACAGTCCATATGCTGTATACAGTACATATACTGTATACAGTGCATGTACTGTATACAGTATTTTAACTGTATACAGTACAAATACTGTATACAGTGCATGTACTGTATACAGTATTTTAACTGTATACAGTACAAATACTGTATACAGTGCATATACTGTATACAGTGCATATACTGTATACTGTACATGTACTGTATACAGTATATAAACTCCATACAGTTTATATACTGTATACAGTATATAAACTGTATTCAGTTTATATACTGTATAGAGTATATATAGTGTATATATACTGTACATATATATGACAGTGTATAGTATGTTATAGATTCAAAATATTTATGTGTATTGAACCAACAACAACTGACATTTTGAGTACTTTTAATGTACAGTAAATCAGACTGTCATACAATGTTTACATTTAATGAACAGATAGGAATATGGACATTTCACATCACGTTACGTTGCAGCAGCTGGACAAGGGCATTGCGTACAGCAGTTCCTGCTCCACCTCCATTTGCAGCGCCTCCAGCACGATCTGGGCCAGCGGGTTCCACATCCCAGGTGTCGTCATACGTCGCCCGATGACTTTCGCACAGATTGTGCAAAGCACAGCAAGTTGTCACCATAATTCTGACAAGGTCTATGTCACACTCGTTCTTCTGCAGCAAACAACGCCACCTTCCTTTCAACCGTCCGAAAGCGTTCTCAACCACTACTCTCGCCCGACTGAGCTTGTAATTGTAAGTTTGCTGCTCCTGTGTTAAACGTCCATTGTCAGAAAAAGGCTTCATTAGCCAGTTCTGTAAAGGGTATGCAGAGTCTCCGAGGATGTAGTAGCCGACACTGACACCCTCGATGTCTCTGGTGTGCGGTGGAAAAAGCCGTCCTTGCGCTGCCAGTTCCCCCAGCGAAGACAGTCTCAGCACTCTCGAGTCATGCAAACTACCTGGCTGTCCAGAACTGATGTTCCAGAAGAGGCCGTCTCCATCAACAACACCCTGAAGGAGAATGGAGTGGCAGCTCTTGCGGTTAAAATAGTCTTTGCGGTACTCAGATGGTGCTTTGATTTCAATGTGGGAACCGTCAACAGCACCCACACACTGGGGGAGACCCCACCTCTCCTCAAAACAGGCTGCCATCTCATTAAAGCGTTCAGGAGTTGGAAATTTAATAAGCTCAGGTACCATTAAATCATGTACAGCTGTACAAAACTCTTGAACACAATTACATACTGTTGTTACGCCAACACCAAACAGATGCCCTATGCTCCTGTACTCTGATCCTGTAGCTAGCTTCCACAGAGCAATCCCTACTCTTTTTTTTAATCCCACACACTTCCTAAATGTAGAGTCTTTCCGCTCCAATGCTGGTCGTAATTTGGAGCAGATGTACTTAAAACTTTCCTCAGACATACGGAAGTTTTCAATCCATTGCCTTTCGGTGAATGTTGGAACCACATTGTCCCACCAGTTAGAGCTGCGTTCGTAGGCCCAGACAGACGGTCCCCGTAGGCAGCACATCATCTAAATCGGACAACAACAAAATAAAAACATTACTAATGACTTAATAGTAAGTTCAAATATAGATAAACATCTAGACAAATGTCCCGGGCCATTAGTGGTCATTCAGATACACTAAATAGCAACTACTTTCATAACCAAATCATGTAACATCAAGCTAATTATGCTAGCAGGCTAACCGCTTACCAGTCGACGCTGTCTCGCTGTTTTACGTTGCTGTACAGCCATGCAGAACCTTCGGAACCACTGTGCTCTACGTCGCCTCGCGATTTTTCGTCTGACTCGATATCTCTCTCGACGTTCACATATCGCTTTTAGTACTGCAGTGTGTAACTGAAGCACTTCGATCAGCAGCATCAACACACACATGAGCTCCGCGTCCTCCATGTTCGGCTTTGTTGATGGGTCGCAGACAAACTGACGTCATATCCTTTTTGAGCTTTTCGGTAAGAACTGCCCACCCACGTCAAGTGAATACCCCACCCACGTCAAGTGAACACCCCACCCACTTCAAGGCTTGCTCTCCGGACAGTGCGCAATCAACGAGGGCGGGCCAGAGCTGGCTCTGGGCCAACCAGAGACGAGCGGGACCGGGGAGGGCCGGCAAATGCGTAAACGGCTTACCTGTTGTGTGCAGGTGTGTCTGAGGTTTCCAGGTGATGTCCAGCAGTCTGCGCTGACGATCGATCTCTTCCTCGTACTGGACGATGGTTTTTTCAAACTCTGTGAATATTTCTTCAGCAGCAGCAGTTAGTCGCTCGCTGATAAACTCTCTCAGAGACTGAACTGAAGACATTGTTGCTGCACACACTCAAACATTCACCTCTCACTCACAGACACATGAACAACAACAAACACAGAGCTAACTATGCTAACGCTGCTAGCACTTTGTTTAGTTCCGCTGGTGTCACACTGTGAAGCTCCGACTAAAACTGAAACATGTCATGATCCGTGAGTTATTTATTAAATAAAACATGATCAATTAAACTATCAGATTCAGTTTAACTCTAACTAATTATTATAACACAATTTTAAATATTCATAAAAACCTCCGCAAACACGGGGAAAGCTAACTGCGCTAACGCTGCTAGATGCATGCTTACTTCCGGTGGTGTCTCACTGATTAGCTCCGGTAGAAACAGACCGATTTGTTTTTGTTTCAATAAAAATGCGACGCATAAAAATAAAAACTAGCTTTAGTTCAACAACTGTGTAATCTATTTGTTTACAATGTAAACAAATAAAGCATTTATTTAAAACAATAATGTATGCTTGTAGCAAACATTAATAATGTCAAATAATACAGTATAAATACAGCAGATGGGTATATGAATAGAATGCAGCAGCTTTAATCAGGTCCCGGAGGTCACTGGTGCCTATATCCAGCAGTCACTGTGCGAGAGGCAGGGGACACCCTGGACATGTCTCCAGTCCATTACAAATAATTCAAAATACAAACGTAAAGAAAGATTGCATAAACATTTAACTCAAAATAAAATAGACTTCAAAATCATATTGCATTCATCCATGTTTCAAATGTGTATGGATGGATTTTGTGTAAAAGATTTGTTTGGTGAATCTTTTCAACAAAAGCCATCTATCCATCATCTTTACCCGCTTAATCTAAATGAGCGGGTGACTCTAAATTGACCCTAGGTGTGAGTGTGAGAGTGGATGGTTGTTTGGTGTGAGTGAGACAGGTCCCTCTTGTAAATGAGTCCCCGTGACTCAACGAGGCTAGCCTGTATAAATAAAGGTTGAATGAATGAATGAAAAAAAAAAATCCTTATCGGGTCCTGGAGGTCACTGGTTCAGATCAGATTTCTTCTTCTTTCTGCCACCTTTCAATTTATGTTTTCTTTCATGAGATATGGTTTTATTTTCTTTATCTTTTGGGTTTTAATGTAAAAAAAAAAAAATCGATTTTGGGGCTTTTAGAATTGATTCTGAATCGCCAGGACTAAGAATCAAGATTTTTTTTAATTGAATTTTTTCCTGCACCCCAGTTTACATTGTTGTTTATTCTTTTCAGCGTTTCAGTTACATCACTGATTTGCACCCCTAATTCTTCCAGAAGCACATTTGTGAGGTCACAAACTGATGCTGGACGAGAAGGTCTGGCTCTCAGTCTCTGCTCTAATTCATCTCAAAGGTGTTCTATCAGGTTGAGGTCAGGACTCTGTGCAGGCCAGTCAAGTTCATCCACACCAGACTCACTCTGCATCCATGTCTTTATGGACCTTGCTTTGTGCACTGGGGCACAGTCATGTTGGAAGAGGAAGTGACCAGCTCCAAACTGTTCCCACAAAGTTGGGAACATGGAATTGTCCAACATGTCTTGGTATGCCCGAGTTTTTGCCTCGGGCGTGGGAGGAGTTCGGAGAGGCCATGGAGAATGACTTCCGTATGGCTTCGAGGCGATTCTGGTCCACCATCCGGCGTCTCAGGGGGGGAAAGCGGTACGCGACCAACACCATTTATGGTGGGGATGGCGTGCTGTTGACCTCAACTCGGGATGTTGTGAGTCGGTGGGCGGAATACTTCGAAGACCTCCTCAATCCTACTGGCACGTCTTCCACTGAGGAAGCGGAGCCTGGGGACTTTGGGTCGGGCTCTCCAATCTCTGGTGCTGAGGTCGCCGAGGTGGTTAAAAAGCTCCGCGGTGGCAGGGCTCCGGGGGTGGATGAGATTCGTCCTGAGTTCCTTAGGGCTCTGGATGTTGTGGGGTTGTGTTGGCTTACGCGACTCTGCAATATCGCGTGGACATCGGGGGCAGTTCCCTTGGATTGGCAGACTGGGGTGGTGGTTCCCCTATTCAAAAAGGGGGACCGTAGGGTGTGTTCCAACTATAGGGGGATCACACTCTTAAGCCTCCCTGGTAAGGTCTATTCAGGGGTTCTGGAGAGGAGGGTCCGTCGGATAGTCGAACCTCGGATTCAGGAGGAGCAGTGTGGTTTTCGTCCTGGTCGTGGAACACTAGACCAGCTCTACACCCTCAACAGGGTCCTGGAGGGTGCGTGGGAGTTTGCCCAACCAGTTTACATGTGCTTTGTGGACTTGGAAAAGGCATTCGACCGCGTCCCTCGGGGGGTTCTGTGGGGGGTACTCCGGGAGTATGGGGTACCAGGCCCTTTGATATGGGCTGTTAGGTCCCTGTACGACCGGTGTCAGAGCTTGGTCCGCATTGCCGGCAGTAAGTCAGGCTCGTTTCCGGTGAGAGTTGGACTCCGCCAAGGTTGCCCTTTGTCACCGATTCTGTTCATAACTTTTATGGACAGAATTTCTAGGCGCAGCCAAGGTGTTGAGAGGATCCGTTTTGGTGGCCTTAGAATCACTTCTCTGTTTTTTGCAGATGATGTGGTCCTATTGGCTTCATCAGTTCGTGATCTACAGCTTTCGCTGGAGCGGTTTGCAGCCGAGTGTGATGCGGCCGGGATGAGGATCAGTTCCTCCAAATCCGAGGCCATGGTCTTGAGCCGGAAAAGGGTAGCATGCCTTCTCCAGGTCGGGGAGGAGGTCCTGCCCCAAGTGGAGGAGTTTAAGTATCTCGGGGTCTTGTTCACGAATGAGGGAAAACTGGAGCGTGAGATCGATAGGCGGATAGGTGCAGCGTCCGCAGTGAAGCGGGCGCTGTACCGGTCTGTCGTGGTGAAGAGAGAGCTGAGTCAAAAGGCAAAGCTCTCAATTTACCGATCGATCTACGTTCCCACCCTCATCTATGGTCATGAGCTCTGGGTTATGACCGAAAGAACGAGATCTCGGATACAAGCGGCTTAAATGAGTTTTCTCCGCAGGGTGTCTGGACTCTCCCTTAGAGATAGGGTGAGAAGTTCGGTCATCCGGGAGGGACTCGGAGTAGAGCCGCTGCTTCTCCACATCGAGAGGAGCCAGTTGAGGTGGCTCGGGCATCTGGTTAGGATGCCTCCTGGACGCCTCCCTGGTGAGGTGTTCCGGGCATGTCCCACCGGGAGGAGACCCAGAGGAAGACCCAGGACGCGCTGGAGGGACTATGTTTCTCGGCTGGCCTGGGAACGCCTTGGGATTCCCCCAGAGGAGCTGCTCCATGTGGCTGGGGAGAGGGAAGTCTGGGCCTCCCTACTTAGGCTGCTACCCCCGCGACCCGACCCCGGATAAGAGGAAGAAAATGGATGGATGCATGGATGGGTCTTGGTATGCTGAAGCAGTCAGAGTTCCTTTCAGTGGAACTAAGGGGCCAAGGCCAGCTCCTGAAAAACAACCCCACACTATAATCCCCCCTCCACCAAACTTTACACTTGGTACAATGCAGTCAGACAAGTATCGTTCTCCTGGCAACCGTCAAACCCAGACTCATCCATCAAATTGCCATATAGAATTGCAATTCTTCACTCCAGAGAACGCACCTCCACTGCTCTAGAGTCCAGTGGCGTCATGCTTTACACCACTGCATCCGACACTTTGCATTGCACTTGGTGATGTACAGCTTGGATTCAGCTGCTTGACCATGGAAACTCATTCCATGAAGCTCTCTGTGCACTGTTCTTGAGCTCATCTGAAGGCCACATGAAGTTTGGAGGTCTGTAGTGATTGACTCTGCAGAAAGTTGGTGACCTCTTCGCACTATGTGCTTCAGCATCCTCTGACCCCGCTCCATCAGTTTACGTGTTCTACCACTTCATGGCTGAGCTGCTGTCATTCCCAAACACTTCCATTTTCTTATAAAACAGCTGACAGTTGACTGTGGAATATTTAGGAGTGAGGAAATGTCACAAATGGATTTGATGGCATCCTGTCAGTTCCACGCTGGAGTTCACTGAGCTCCCGAGAGCGACCCATTCTTTCACAGATGTTTGTAAAAACAGTTTGCATGCAGAGGTGCTTCATTTTATACACCTGTGGCCATGGAAGTGATTGGAACACCTGATTCTGATCATTTGGATGGATGAGAAAATACTTTTGGCAATGTAGTGTATGTATAGTATATATATACCATACCAGCTTTATTTATAGAGCACTTTAAACACCCACAGGACCAAAGTGCTGTACACACAACAAAACAATCATACAGTTAGGTGATAAAAATGATTAAAAGTCACATAATAAAAGTTGAACAATCATACAATTAGATAATACAAGCAATTAAAATGATTAAAAGTCAACATTGCAACTCAACTCAACTTTATTTTGGTAAATTAAAAACATTACAAACAAAAGGAAAACAATATAAAATGGTCAATCATCAATTACCAAAAAAGGAATAAGCTGAAGCCAAGGCTTATACTTGCCTACCCAACATCTCAGATGGTGTCATAGGCCAGGGAGAAGAGATGGATTTTAAGAAGAGATTTAAAAACAGACAGGGAAGAGTCTGATGTTCATTGAAGGTTGTTCCACAGTTTAGGAGCTGCCACAGCAAAAGCACGTTCTCCTCTGAGCTTGTGTTTTGTCTTTGGGACACTCAGGAGCAGCTGATCACATGACCTGAGGGATCGGGAGGGTGTGTATGGCTGCAACAACTCAGACAGATAGGGCGGGGCAAGACCATTTAGCGCTTTAAAAGCAAATAAAATAATTTTAAAATGAATCCTGGAATTTACGGGCAGCCAGTGCAGGGAGGTTAAAACAGGAGAAATGTGGTCAAACTTTTGTGTGCCAGTTAAAAGTCGTGCAGCAGCGTTCTGTACCCTCTGAAGCTGAGAGATACATGAATCACTGATTCCTATATAGAGTGTGTTACATTAGTCCAGCCGAGTGGTCACAAAGGTGTTAACTACTGTTTCAAAATAATGATTAGAAAGAATCGGCTTCACCTTCACCAGCTGCCTCAGATGGAAAAAACTAGTTTTAACAACTGCTCTGATGTGGTTTTCTAATTTTAGTCCGGCATCGACTTTGACCCCCAGGTTTGTAACAATAGGTCTGATATATTGGGCCAAGGAACCAACATCTGTATTGGGAGTCTCAGTGGAGCTTCCAAAAACCATCACCTCAGTCTTTCCTTCATTAAACTTTAAAAAGTTCACAGCCATCCAGGCTTTGATGTCCTCCATACATGAAAACAGAGGGGCCAGAGAGTTGGAGTCCTTCTTCTGTAGCGGGACACAAATATGCGCATCATCCGCATAACAATGAAAGGAGATCCCATATTTTCTAAGAATTTTTCAACCTTTACCTGTATTTAGTCAGATTAATCTCATTGAGCCTCAAGGACTCATTTACAAGAGAGACCTGCTACAAACTAAAGAATGATGAACAGCAACAGTAGAGTTTCCTTAAACAATCAACAATAGACAAACATAAGAGAGAAATTAATTTTTTTTATTTAACAATTTAAAACAAAGTATATCAAAGTTGCAAAACATTATAAGGTAGATGTAGAAAATCAAAAACAGGAACATAACTTATAAAGCCAAGAGGGAGCAGGTACAGGGTGAAGAGGAGGGGGCCTAAGACTGAGCCCTGAGGAACCCCACACAAGAAAGGAGCAAAGTTTCTGTTTCCGGGGGACCACATATTCAAAATTCACTTTTTAATGTTTTTTTTTAACTCAACTTTGGGTATTTACTTCATAAAAAACAGTCCTAAGGCCAAAAAAATGCACCCAGTGGTTTATTTACTCTAAGTAGATTTATTTATCTTTGATAAATACACTTCCTTTCCCACTTCCTGCGGTTTGTGACGTCACAAACTGCAGCCAACCACCTCAAACCTGAGTCCAGCCCCTCACCTAGCAACCCCTGGTGATGCTCCACCCATTTCAGTATAAAAAACGTCACGGTTGCCGAGCAGTTTAGGAGCTGACTCGGCGGTCATTTATTTATTTATTCATTTCTTTAGCCCCCGGGGGGCTAGGGGCTTGCCCTGCTCCAGCCACGTAAAACCAGAATGTTTTATTACCTTGTTTGAACTCTGTCTCGTTGAAACTGTGCACACACACACTCTCGCGGGGCGACAGTCTGTAACGTACAAGCACCCCTGATCGATATACTTTTCAGATTAGCAACTTATTTAGTTTAAGAATACTTTTCACTTCATCAAAATCTAATCAAAACTTCAGCGTTCTAAATGTAAGTGGTTGTGATTATTTCTTATACGATGAAAGACTGCTTTTTGCATGACTACCCGGTTGGCCTACCTAGCTCACGTTCGTCCATCTCTCTCCTCCAATAGGCTTCGCACCTCTCCATTCTCACAATGGACGCTGCAGCCAATGGCGAGCAACCTCACAATGGAACGAGCCAATCACCCCCGTCCGAGCTCACAATGGACCGAGCCAATCACCGTCACGAGCCTATCCGCACGCCCCTTGCGCCAAAGCTGGGGAACAATAGTCTGTTTAGGGGGGGGGAAGAAAGGAGGGAAGGGGGAAGAAGAGGGGGAAGAAAGGGGGGAAGAAAGAGGAAAGTCGTGGGTTCGATTCCAGCAGTCGCCATGTCATTTTTTTGGAAAAAAATTCCCACAATTAATGTTTAAGTGTTATGAAGTAACATTTGGGTTTTTTGTATCTTGAAAATTTTTTAAATGCTTTTTTTGTACAAATAGTGTACCATAGTACCCCGGTACTCTAATTTAAAACACAACACTTTTTATTTGTCATAAAAGGCTTTCTTTTTAAAACTTTATTGATGAATTGCTTAATTAATTTAGCTTTTTCATTCTACTAATATATTCATATTAATGTGTTAAATTATACTGTATACTATATACTTGATACAGTATATTTTAATGTCCTTAATCATACCCAGTGCTTATTTTAATTTTTCACTGCAAAACAATGACTGAAACTAAAATATTCTTTTACAGTGTCTTTCCTAAAGTACTTTTTGAGTGAAGTGAATGATGTGTTGTTTCTAGTGTATGCTTAAAATTATTACCAATAATTCAGAATTAGCAGCAGCTAATATTTACTCACAGTAAAAGACCGGAGACCTTATCGGTTTCAAAGAACCAAATATTTATTCATCAACAATTAAGATAGTGAATTAAACATTTTTAGTTAGTCCAAAAACATTGTAGCATTTAGTTGCAACACCTTTCCACTGAAGTCTCCCATTTATTTTTCTTAAACCAAGAAATTTGTGGTTTGCTGAAGGAATTAAATCATTTTATTTCATGGTTTGTAGAATTATTTGGTGTACATAATGACAATAAGAATCTTCTTCTTCTTCTTTCGGCTTTTCCCTTTTCAGGGGTCGCCACAGCGAGTCATCCTCCTCCACCTCACTCTGTCCTCTGCATCCTCTGTCCTCACTCCAACTACCTTCATGTCCTCTCTAACTGCATCCATATATCTCCTCTTTGGTCTCCCTCTTTGTCTTTTTCCTGGCAGCTGCATTTCTAACATCCTTCTACCAATATACCCACTGTCCCTCCTCTGGACATGTCCAAACCATCTCAGTCTGGCCTCCCTAACTTTATCTCCCAGTTGTTCAACATGTGCTGTACCTCTGATGATCTCATTCCTGATCTTATCCATCCTTGTCACTCCTAAGGAGAACCTCAGCATCTTCATTTCTGCTACTTCCAGTTCTTTCTCCTGTCTTTTTGTCAATGCCACTGTCTCCAGACCATACAACATAGCTGGTCTCACCACTGTCTTGTAAACTTTTCCTTTGACCTTTGCTGACACCTTTTTGTCACAAATCACTCCTGAAACTTTTCTCCATCCACTCCATCCTGCCTGGACTCTCTTTTTCACCTCTTTACCACATTCCCCATTTTCCTGGACAGTGGACCCCAAGTACTTGAAGTCCTGCACCTTTGTGACCTCTGCTCCTTGTAGCCTCACTGTTCCACTGGCCTCCCTCTCATTCACACACATGTACTCTGTCTTACTACGGCTGACTTTCATTCCTCTTCTTTCAAGAGCATACCTCCACCTCTCCAAGTTCTCTTCCACTTGTTCCCTGTTCTCACCACAGATCACAATGTCATCTGCAAACATCATAGTCCATGGGGATTCCTGCCTGACCTCATCTGTTAGTCGGTCCATCACCAGAGCAAACAAGAAGGGGCTCAGAGCCGATCCTTGATGCAATCCCACCTCCACCTTGAAGCTATCTGTCACTCCTACAGCACATCTCACCACTGTCCTGCTGTCTTCATACATGTCCTGTACCAGTCTAACATACTTTTCTGCCACTCCAGATTTCCTCATGCAATACCACACCTCTTCTCTTGGTACCCTGTCATATGCTTTTTCTAAATCCACAAACACACAATGGAGTTCTTTCTGACCCTCTCTGTACTTCTCTATCAACATCCTCAAAGCAAAGATGGCATCTGTGGTGCTCTTTCTTGGCATGAAACCATACTGCTGCTCACAGATAGTCACCTCTTGTCTAAGCCTTCCTTCCACAACTCTCTCCCAGATCTTCATTGTGTGGCTCATCAACTTAATTCCCCTGTAGTTGCTACAACTCTGTACATCACCCTTGTTCTTAAAAATGGGAACCAGCACACTTCTTCTCCATTCTTCAGGCATTTTCTCACCCTCACTAATCTTTCCCACTTCCTGGTCCACAGTTTCTATTACCTCCACTCTTCTTTCTCTTTCATTCTCTTCATTCATTAGCTCCTCAAAGTAATCCTTCCATCTTCCCATCACACTCTCCTCACTTGTTAGAACATTCCCATTCCCATCTTTAATAAGCCTAACCTGCTGCACATCCTTTCCAGCCTGATCCCTCTGTCTTGCCAATCGGTACAAGTCCTTCTCGCCCTCTTTAGTGTCCAGTCTCCCATATAACTCATTGTACGCCCTCTGCTTTGCCTTAGCTACTTCCCTCTTTGCTCTATGTCCCATCTCCTTATATTCCTGTCTCCTCTCTTCAGTCCTCTCACTGTCATATTTCTTCTTGGCTAATCTCTTTCTTTGAATGGCGTCCTGCACTTCACTATTCCACCACCAGGTTTCCTTATCATCCATTCTCTGTCCAGATGACACACCAAGTACCTTCCTACCTGTCTCTCTAATTACTGTTGCTGTAGTAGCCCAGTCACTTGGAAGCTCTTTCTTACCACCCAGAGCCTTTAACAGCTCGTCTCTGAATTTCTCACAACATTCTTCCTTCTTTAGCTTCCACCATTTGGTCTTCTTCTCTGATTTTACTCTTTTTCTCTTCTTCGCAACAACAGTCATTCTACACACAACCATCCGATGCTGTCTGGCCACGCTCTCCCCTGCTACAACCTTACAGTCTCCAATCTCTCTCAGGTTTCCTCTTCTACACAGAATGTAGTCGACCTGTGTACTCCTTCCTCCACTCTTATAGGTCACTCTATGTTCCTCCCTCTTTTGGAAATAGGTATTGACTATAGCCATTTCCATTCTCTTGGCAAAATCCACCACCATCTGTCCTTCCTGGTTTCTTTCCTTGACACCAAACCTACCCATCACTTCCTCATCCCCTCTGTTTCCTTCACCAACATGTCCATTCAGGTCTGCTCCAATCACCACTCTTTCCTCCCTGGGAATACTCTCTATCACTTCATCCAAATCTTTCCAAAATTTATCTTTCTCCTCCCCATCACATCCAACCTGTGGAGCATAACCACTTACTATGTTTAGCATCAGACCTTCTACTTCTACCTTCAGACACATCACCCTATCTGACACTCTCTTCACCTCTACTACATTCTTTGCCAACTCCTCCTTCAGGACCACCCCTACTCCATTTCTCTTTCTATCCACACCATGGTAAAACAGTTTGAACCCTGCTCCAATACTGCGAGCCTTGCTGCCCTTCCACTTGGTCTCTTGGACACATAAAACATCTACCTTTCTTCTCTGCATCATGTCAGCCAGCTCTCTACCTTTGCCTGTCATTGTCCCCACATTTAGAGTTGCAACCCTCAGTCCTACATTCTTCACTTTCCTCCTCTCCCTCTGTCTCCTGACACGTTTTCCTCCTCGGCGTCTTCAAAGGAATTAAATCATTTTATTTCATGGTTTGTAGAATTATTTGGTGTACATAATGACAATAAGAATAAATATCTGTATTATCAACCCAAAACAAAATAAATAACACTCTGTGAACTAAATAAAAACTATATACAATGAAACAGTTTGTGAAGTTATTTAAAATAAAGAAAATGTTTATGTTTTCTTTTTAATTTGTTCCAGCCACTGCTCTTTAGTGAGACTTTCATTAGAGGGACAGTGCATTTGCCCTCTATATTGGCTGTGTCCTGTTTCAGCAATTCTAAACTGCCTGCATTTTTTGCACGTGTTGTGCAAAACTCTGCGTGTCAGTTTTCGGGGTGCTCTCTGAGGATGAGTGGGCTGCTCTGGGAGCTGAAGCAGGGGCCAGAGGAGGGCCCAGAACAGGACCCGCAGCAGGAGCATGTGGATGAGTGGCAAAGAAGGTGAAACACTCTGATTCTGTAGAGTGACGCTTCACACTTTCCACCCCAGGGGTAAATTCCTGCCTCTTTTAGGGGACCTAAACTTCCCAGTGTTCAGACTGCATGATCCTCCACCGCTCCGTTCTCTGACTTTCTTTCACACCCGAACCTGCGCGCCTACGTCACGCTCTCACTCGCGGTGCGTTCACTGGCACTCTGTAACACTGCTGTATACATTACAACTCCATCAGAGACAGATTAGTTAAAAAAATGAATCAGAGGAATGACACAAACTTCATTTTATTTAGGCTAGTTGTTTTAGGAAACTACACCTGCACTTTAAAAATGATTGTTATTTAGATTGGAAAAAGTCTGCACAAAATATAGATAAAAAACCACCACAAAAACTAAAGTGCAGGTGTAGTTTTACTTGGAGACTAAATACTTTACTAAATAAAGTAATTTCAGTAAAATTACCCCTTGTTGTTTTTAAAAATTTTATATAATACTGCAAAGCAACATGTTAAGTTAATTTTGTCAAATAAATACATTTGATTTTTTTTTTTAGGTTATATCACGCTGAGCTGAGTCAAAAGGCAACACCATAACGAACACCATGTTTAAGCATAAGGGTGTCCATATGTGCTCTTGGCACCAGGACACCCTAGGTCGCAGTTCGATGATCGACTTTGTTGTCGTCTCATCTGATCTGCGGCCGCATGTCTTGGACACTCGGGTGAAGAGAGGGGCGGAGCTGTCAACTGACCACTACCTGGTGGTGAGTTGGCTCCGATGGTGGGGGAGGATGCCGGTCAGACCTGGCAGACCCAAACGTATTGTGAGGGTCTGCTGGGAACGTCTGGCAGAGTCTCCCGTAAGACGGAGCTTTAACTCCCACCTCCGGGAGAGCTTTGAACACGTTCCGAGGGAGGCGGGGGACATGGAGTCCGAGTGGGCCGTGTTCCGCGCCTCTATTGTCGAGGCAGCTTATCGGAGCTGTGGCCGCAAGGTTGTTGGTGCCTGTCGTGGTGGCAACCCTCGAACCCGGTGGTGGACACCGGCAGTGAGGGATGCTGTCAGGCTGAAGAAGGAGTCCTATTGGGCCTTTTTGGCTTGTGGGACCCCGGAAGCAGCTGATAGGTACCGGCAGTCCAAGCGGCATGCGGCTCGGGTGGTTGCTGAGGCAAAAACTCGGGCGTGGGAGGAGTTCGGAGAGGCCATGGAGAATGACTTCCGTACGGCTTCGAGGCGATTCTGGTCCACCATCCGGCGTCTCAGGGGGGGAAAGAGGTACGAGACCAACACCATTTATGGTGGAGGTGGCGTGCTGCTGACCTCAACTCGGGATGTTGTGAGTCGGTGGGCGGAATACTTCGAAGACCTCCTCAATCCTACTGGCACGTCTTCCACTGAGGAAGCAGAGCCTGGGGACTTTGGGTCGGGTTCTCCGATCTCTGGTGCTGAGGTCGCCGAGGTGGTTAAAAAGCTCCGCGGTGGCAAGGCTCCGGGGGTGGATGAGATTCGCCCGGAGTTCCTTAGGGCTCTGGATGTTGTAGGGTTGTGTTGGCTTACGCGACTCTGCAATATCGCGTGGACATCGGGGGCAGTTCCCTTGGATTGGCAGACTGGGGTGGTGGTTCCCCTATTTAAAAAGGGGGACCGTAGGGTGTGTTCCAACTATAGGGGGATCACACTCTTAAGCCTCCCTGGTAAGGTCTATTCAGGGGTTCTGGAGAGGAGGGTCCGTCGGATAGTCGAACCTCGGATTCAGGAGGAGCAGTGTGGTTTTCGTCCTGGTCGTGGAACACTGGACCAGCTCTACACCCTCAGCAGGGTCCTGGAGGGTGCGTGGGAGTTTGCCCAACCAGTTTACATGTGCTTTGTGGACTTGGAGAAGGCATTCGACCGCGTCCCTCGGGGGGTTCTGTGGGGGGTACTCCGGGAGTATGGGGTACCAGGCCCTTTGATAAGGGCTGTTAGGTCCCTGTACGACCGGTGTCAGAGCTTGGTCCGCATTGCCGGCAGTAAGTCAGGCTCGTTTCCGGTGAGAGTTGGACTCCGCCAAGGTTGCCCTTTGTCACCGATTCTGTTCATAACTTTTATGGACAGAATTTCTAGGCGCAGCCAAGGTGTTGAGAGGATCCGTTTTGGTGACCTTAGAATCGCTTCTCTGTTTTTTGCAGATGATGTGGTCCTACTGGCTTCATCAGTTCGTGATTTACAACTTTCACTGGAGCGGTTTGCAGCCGAGTGTGATGCGGCCGGGATGAGGATCAGTTCCTCCAAATCCGAGGCCATGGTCTTGAGCCGGAAAAGGGTAGCATGCCCTCTCCGGGTCGGGGAGGAGGTCCTGCCCCAAGTGGAGGAGTTTAAGTATCTCGGGATCTTGCACACTAAAAACAGTTGGGTTAAAAATAACCCAATATGGGTTATATTAAACCCAGCTGCTGGGTTATTATAGGACCAGCCCAGCAGTAGTTAATTTGACCCAGCATGTTGGGTTGAACCATTATAACCCAACGGTTGAGTTAAAATATTCAACCCAAATGCTGGGTCAAATTAACTGCAAATTTGGGCAGTTTCAACCACACATATGTGTTATATATTCTACCCATATGCTGGGTCAAATTAATTAAAATTCTGGGTTGTTTCAACCACACATATGTGTTATATATTCTACCCATATGCTGGGTCAAATTAATTAAAATTCTGGGTTGTTTCAACTACATTATTTGTTATTTAATCTGCCCATATACTGGGTCAAATTAATTAAAATTCTGGGTTGTTTCAACTACATTATTTGTTATTTAATCTGCCCATATACTGGGTCAAATTAATAAAAATTCTGGGTTGTTTCAACTACATTGTTAAGTCAAACTAATTAAAATGGTGTGTTATTTTACCACATTTGTTCAGTTAACTATCCTAATGCTTGGTCAAATTAACCGAAATGACAGATTAGTTATAACACAGTACAATGTTTCAGAAAATAAATTGCTAGACTACCCATTTCTATACTCAGTTCAGGAGCAAATCTCTTACAACATAATAATCCTAGATGTGGTCATGCAAAGCACATGATGCAATAAACACGTAAACAATACTGGGATTTTTACAAGGTGCTGCCTTGTAATTTATTAAAACTTGATGTCAACAATGTAAAAACTAATTATTGAAAAAGTTCAAATTATTGAAATTAAAACAGTAATGTAACACTTCAAATTAGTGTCATTAAAACAATGCTTAACAACTAAACATTTAACAGGTCTAATGTCAAATTGTCCTTGAGGTTCTTAGTTCTCTTGGCATGCAAATATTCTAGTTTGAAGAAACTTTACCAGTTTGGACTCCCCTCCTGGCACTTCATAGACCACACACTGCAGAAGTTCCCACACATGTTCACATTCCTTTGGGTATTTAATGTCCAAGATAAAGAAGGCCTTGAAGCAGACATCAATGGCCTGAAGCAGAGTATCGTGCTCGAAAGCCTGTCCAGCAGTGATGACAAAGGTCTGAGATGTATGCTGATCATCATTTCCCAGTGTCAGAGCGTAGAGGTAAGGTCTGGATACCATAGCCTCATGGAGGTACTCCACCATATTTGTTCCAGGCTAAAAAAAAGAGAAAGAATACATAAGAGTAAGTGAGTGTAAGAAAGGACCAAATGATAGTTTTCAGATAAAGGTTAGGTTTCCCAATTAGATGTACTGTAGGACTTACAGGCTTATGATCGATGAAGGCCAAGCTGCATTCTTTAATGGTGTGGCGAACCATTTTTGCACCACGGCCACGGCCAACTTTGTAAGCGGTTGGAGGAAGCAAGGCTGGCAGCTGCCTCAGAGCAAGTTCCCCAACAGCATCTGTATGAAGAAGACACAGGTATCAATATAAGGGCTGGGTTAAAAAAATAAAAGAAATTGATTTAATTGATCTTGGATTGATTTCATTTAAATTTGGGAAAATCTATTCACAGGACATGAGACCAATTGTTCCACATTGCTTTTTGTGTGTGCATTTCTGTATTGTGTCACTCCTGGATTGCTTAAAGATAACAAAGAACTTTGTTTGCAAAGATTTGGTGTGGCGCTTGAACCAAACAATGGTATGTAAACATCTGACTGAAACACTTCTCCCAGGCCTGTATAAATGTGTGAAAAACGACATTCTAACAAAATGTTTTAGTTTTGTTACAAATATTATTTTTATACTTCAAGAAATGTCTTAATGAAATAAACAGTGATGAAATGTTTTAGTTTTATTATTTGTTTTACTAAGGTATAGTAAGTTTTAATAAGTTTATTGAACATGACAGAAGCTAACTGAAACGTTACAAATATACAGTTTTCATACGCTCAAAAGTGGGCAGAAGTATACTTTTATTAACACACCTCTGCTCCTGCAACCTCATTCCCATCACTTCCTATTTTTCAAGAAAATTATTAATTTCTTAAAAATTAATGCATCCAACAACACTGTTACCATCAAATCCTTTATAATTTAAAACCTTTGAAACTTGTGACAGTCTTGTTTCAAGATTAAACTGTTTAATTTACAAATTTGCTCTGAAAACCTGTTGTTTATGGTGAAGAGAAAAAAATAAAGTGATATTGCATTTTACAACAAAGTTGAATCGTTTTCATTATTTAAGAGCAGAATTCAAATTGAATCAAATTGTGATTAATCGATTCAGAACCTTGTGATTCAAAACTGAATTTAGAATTGGCCATGATGATACCTAGCCCTAATTAATATGGTGTGGAATGGTATTCCTGTGATTCTATTTAGTATCTGTGGTTTTGGTTCTTTTGGCGACACCTACAGGTGATTCTGAGAAACTTCATGATGGGAAAATAATTATTATTCCCACCAAAACACACATGATTAACAATTATTACATCCACATGGACGCAATTAGAATATAACCTGCAAAGAATATAAAAAACAGAAAGACTGAATAGTTTTGCACAGCTTAAATTCTTGTTATTTGTTCATTTTTAGCTATTTTAGCAGTTGAAGAACGTGATGCATGATGGGACAAGACGACATTCCTCTGTTCCAGGGTATATTTAAATGAAAACAATGTTTTTCTTGTTTTTAATTCATTCCAGATTTGAAGAACACAAGAAAACTATTTAAAAAAAAACACATAGTAACTCAAATTCCACTTTTTAAAGGACCAATGAAAACACTGACAAGGAGAAAACAAAAAAAATCAAACGAGCTTAAAAATCAAATTAGAATCTGGTTGACAATCATGACACCCCAAAAAAATCTCAAAGAATTTTTACTAAAAACACTCACTCTTCCAGAGCTCGAGTCGTCTTTCAAACTGGGAAATGACTGAACCAAATCCGATGCCAGGGCCTTTTTGGTCTCTGATGAAGGACTGTAACACAAAAAACAGTTACACAGAAATAGTGAAAACTAGTTTAAATGTATAGTTTCTATACAAATACTATATGACAAATACTTATGATTACCGATTTATATTACCCGAAACTTGTGTTCAAAGTTTTGATTTGGTAAGTTGGCTGGAACCAATAAAAAAAGCTAATTGCAGTTCTATTGTTGACTTATTTCTTTTATAAGAACAGCCAAGTCCATTTAACTATTTTATATATTTGCTGGGCAACTTTTATTACTGTGCACTTGCAAAAGCTTGCGTCAGCAGATTATGCTTTGGTCACCTGCAGGTAAGTAAGTTGTGCTTAATGACAACAATATTTTAGAAAAAGTAAACCCACATGCAATGAACTTACAAACTGTGGAATGATGTCCTTATCAGCTGATTCACTGGTACCACAGCTGCGGATGCTTGTTCCTCGGTGAGGGCTGGAGGTGCGGCAGTTGATATGACATCAGAGCTTGTAGGTGGGGTAACAGGCGCAACAACAGGTGGTTCAACCTACACAGAAAATCCAGGTTATTATAATAAACAGTTGAAAAAAAATCACAAATATTAAACTAAGAATCATATTTGCAATATTTAAATGATTATTAATTAACTGAAAATGTCTAGGCTATTTTTGTTCTAGTCTATAACCCAGGTCTATGCCATGTACTGTTGCTATACAGCTGGGTATTAAATAAAAAACTCTCAAATGTTTTTTATACACAACCCTTACTGCTTTGTTGCCAATTAATCTAATTAGCTGCAAAATGCTCCCCTACCAAAATTACCTTTTAATAAAAATGGTAAAATTTCTTGGTTTAATCCTTTTAATAAAAATATACAACTTAATATAACATTTGTTTTAATCAAGAAATGTGATTTTTAAGCAGCTATTTAGCACAATTTAGAGCAGGTGGAAGAAGGACTGAGCACTGATCAAGGTTAACAGTGCCACATGCTTAAACTTCACAGGCCTCTCTCCACTGCAGGCACTCTAAAGTGACAAATTTGAAGTTTTATTAGCATATTTCTCTATAAAGATATTGTTTGAGATTTATGTGAAGTTGTCAGAAGACATAAATTAAAAAAGAATGCAGTCAACTCCCAAATAATCACTATGAGTAGCAATGCAGACATGACATGCTGTGGATGTCAAAAATATATTTTAATATAACAAAAATATATTTCTTACCTTTAAATCTTTCTACAAAGTCTGTCAGCTGCCACTTTGTCAACGTGTTGATGACAAAGCTGTCCATTTATCTGAAACAAATAATAAACGAATTTATACACTCACCAGCATGTCAGGAACAAACTAGCAGTTATTTTGGGACATGGAGAAAGTTCTATCAGGACATGTTA
This sequence comes from Garcialebias charrua, assembly GCA_038048925.1. Classification (NCBI taxonomy): domain Eukaryota; kingdom Metazoa; phylum Chordata; class Actinopteri; order Cyprinodontiformes; family Rivulidae; genus Garcialebias; species Garcialebias charrua. Next base: position 4,902 of record JBBPBX010051366.1, on the reverse strand, counting down.
CCGCTGATATCCAGGCCATTCATCTCCCTTTTAGGTTCGACGCGACACATGAGCAGAGCACACTCACGCTGCTTCCAGCAGGAAACAGAAACTGAAAGTACGTTTTCTACTTTCAGGTCGTGTGACATTACATCCAATAACACAGCATGTTTAGACCATTGCAAACCTTCTTAGATTCTAACAAACAAACTAGAGACAGAGCTTCTTTTAATAAGTTTTAAAAAAAATGGCGATTTCTTTTCCCACAATGCTGTGCGCAGTTGCACCGCGGACCAGTGACGTCACGCTCCAAAGCTTGCGCTAGCAAGCATACACGAGCTAAGCTAAGCTAACTAAGCTAACAAATTAGCCTGCCGGAGAACAAACCAGTTAGTTAGCTGGGAAACTCAAAATAAACATGACCATACAGTTATGTACATTATAAACTAAGTTCATTCGACAAATGGCCAACAGAAAAGCTGAAAAGCTTTTCTGATAGCTTAAATGATAGCCATTTAGCCCTTATCATTTAAGCGCTAAATGGCTAGCTATGTTGTAGCTACCTAAACTAACAAGCCTTGATCGAGAATAAAAATGAATTACATGTACTTTAATATGTAACACAACACAGACACCATGAATTAGATATATAATGTGCACAAACCTTTTTTCAATGATTTGCTTCGCCTTAAAGATGATCAGTCAACTTCTCTCCAGCACTTGTGTGAGCTCAAGGAGCATCGAGCCTATCTCAGTGACTGGGGTTGCGGGCGCAGTTTGGTGGAGGAGGAGCACGTCTTGTCAACGTGATGACGTTCCAAGCAGAAAATAACCCAGGTGCTGGGTCAAGCGATAGAAAATAACCCTGGTGCTGGGTCAAGTGATGCATGTTGTGTTGATGAATTTTGAATAAGAGGTTAACCCAGCGGATGGGTTGCACAAAAACAACACTGTTCCCATAAAAATAACCCAACTCCCATAAGAATAACTCATATTGGGTTAACAATTTCATAACCCAGCAGTTGGGTTGTTGAAATAACCCAACCTTTTTTAGTGTGAACGTCCCTTCAAACTAGTTCTGAATTGTGGTTTTACAAATATCTCTGCCCCCTTAAGATTACAACAACTTTGTCTTTTGACAAAATGCATTTGATATTTAAAGGTAATGCGTTATTTTGAGCCCTATACATAACTGATAAAATATTATAATCTACCAAATCATGGAACTTCAATAACTTCAGTTGATAAAATAATGTACTTGATGGATGACGGTAATGTTTTCTAGTGATAATTCTTACAGCTCTTTTCTGTAATACAAAAATAGGCTTTGTGATTGTTTTACACGCTTCCCCCAAACATCAATACAATAGATTAAGTGTGGAACAATGATTGTGTTATACAACAAATACAGAGCTTTATCATTCAATAGGTCTCTGACTTTGTACAGTACTGCAATCGATTTAGCTATTTTTATTCTTACAGAATTTATGTGTTGTTTCCATGTCAGTTTGTCATCAATGATAACACCCAAAAACTTCACCTCACTCACTCACAAATCTCAACACCCTCAATTTTGAACGGAACATCAACAGTTTTCTTTTTATTACTGAATATCATGTAATTAGTTTTATCTAGATTTAATGATAATTTATTAAGTTTAAACCAAGTTTGTATGACAAATTCTGTCTTCATCAATTATGTGTGTACCAGTATTTTCTGGTGTATAGGTCAGACCTGTGTATGGGTCGCATTGTCCAATTATCACCCATAGATTTGAAAAATTCCTAGATAGGTCGCACTGGTGTATAGGTCGCACCTACGTTTAGCTCTGCTGCAAATGTCTGCCACAGGAGCGCACAGCAAGGCTTTTAAGAAGATTAACACTTAAAAACAATTATTTGTTTGATAAAAATTATAGCAAATATGTGTCTGAGCTGAACTTTTCCTTAATAAATGAACGTAATTGTGAAATGAGCTGGATTTAAAAATTTGTTTCGCCGAAAGTGATAACAAGCCATGTATAGGTCGCACCTGTGTATAGGTCGCAGGCCTTGAAAAAAACATAAAAAGGTGCGACCTGTACACCGTAAAATACGTAGATTGTGAAGAGGGTTGTTCCTAAGACTGATCCTTGTGGTACACCATTGTTGACTGTTAAGTAACTGGAGGAAGTACCATTATGTTGAACACATTGCCTCAGATCGGAAAGATATTTATAGAACCAACCAATGGTGTGAGCTGATAAACCAAATTCTGAGAGCTTATGACACAAGATGTTATGATCCACAGTGTCAAAAGCTTTAGACAGGCCTAAGAAAAGTGCAGCACAATAATCCTTAGCATCCAATGCTTCAACAACATCATTAAGAACCTTCAGTGAAGCAGTTGTGGTGCTGTGTTGTTTCCTGAAACCAGATTGATGGAGATGGAAGATGTTAAATGAGTCCAGATAATTTTTGATTTGAGAGTTCAGGATAGAATTCAGGATAGAAGCTGTTCATCAGTCTAGTGGTTCTGCATGTAATAACATAATTAGAGTACCGTAAATTTAAACTGAATACTTGGTACAATAAATATGCATACATACTGTATGCATATGTATATACATATGAACACATGTACTAGTGGATAAGATGGGATGTACTGGTCGATAAGACTGGGTTTTTTTCACCAAAGTCAAACAGTTGGCTTGCTCCATAGTCCACAAGATGCACGGTGCAGAGCTCTTAGAAAAACCTTCTGGCTGCACGCCACAGCAGAGGTTTCATCCCAGCAGGGTCTTCGCTCTGTCCCTGCATTTGCGTCATGAAGAAAACGCCACACTATTGGCTGATAGACTCCAATGAATGATCTCTATCCAGAAGGTTTTGGCAATTTGACTATGTTTATAAAAGTGTCTGGAAGAGTCATACAGATGGACGTATTTTCTGACTGCCTTAGCCAACTGCTCCTCAAAGCTGTCCATCTTGCTTGCACAAACAACTTCTGTAAGCAAAGTTGCCAAAGCAAAATGACAGCATTGCTGTTCAAGCATTTTTGCACATAAACAAACACGCTGAGGAATTTCTGACAAATCACACATTATTTTGCACACACTCCTGTGAGAAAAGGTTCAGCCTGGGTCTAGTGACAAGAATGGAAAGCCGATGCTACTCTGAGAAGAAAATAATGTGACTTTTCGTCAAGTAACGTTGATGAGAGACAGTTTCTCTGCTTTGGATGGAGTACGAAACACCTGTGACAGAGGAGGAGGTGAAGAACTCCAACAAGGTGTGTAAGGAGAGCAGAACACTGACCTACAAAGAAAAGCAGCAAAATAATTTTAAAAACTCTTTCTTCAGAAGATACTTGTAACAGTTTTTGGGAAATGTCTTATGTACCGGTATATTTTTTTGTCTATTGGAGCATTTTTGAGACTTGTGCTGCCTTTTGGTGTTGCTAAATTTAACTATATCATTTTCACTATATTTCCTTTAGGCTGATTGGTAACTCTAAATTGTTCCTAGGTGTGAGTGAGAGAGTGAATGGTTGTTTGTCTCTATGTGTCCCTGTGTTGGACTGGAGACCTGTCCAGGGTGTCCCCTGCCTCGCGCACAGTGATGGCTGGATAAAGGAACCAGTGACCCCGCAAGCTGAACAGGAAGAAGCGGGCAAAGATGATGGATGGATATACTGTATGTCCTTTATTTATGTGTTCATGTCTTATTTTATACAGTCCTGTTCTATTTATTTTTTGTTTGTTTTGCTGCTTTTGTTAGCCTCTCAGTTTTTAGAAAACAGTTTCATTTTTTTTAATGCTTTTTCTTTCATGTTCCTGACTGTTTTGGCAGCATGATCATACAGTATTTCACATCTTTCCCTGGGTTAGTCCACATCTTTCTGACTCCTGTGTTTGTTTTTGTTTCTGGACTGTCCTTCTCTGTAGTTTATTTGGTTGCTGTGTTATTGGGATATACTTCTTTAACCTTTCATCATCTGCCCGTGCCTGCATTTCTTCCTGATTCAAATAAGTCATGAAGTATCCTATCAGTTTTTGTTGTTGTTTTTAAAAAAAATTAGCAAAAGCACATTATATATATCCTGCTGCTAAACAAACACTCTGAAAAACACTGTAGAACAATGTTCAAACATTTCTCTGGCTGGATAAACAACACCTAAAGTGAATTAAGTGTCACACAGATATTCATCTGTTACACTTTCTGCCTTTTATGTTTTGTTTTTTGTGTGTGCTGTTTTTATGTTTTCAGTCCTTTATTAATCTACAAAGTAATTTGATTTTGCCTTCTACTCTTTATACACCAGGTGTGCGCTTTAAGTTTCCCAATATTCACATCTGTGTTTGGTTGTTAATTTTCTCAGTTAGTATGCACAAATACACACTTTAGTTGTTCTTTTTCCAGACCTTGGTTACATTTAGACGAGGGCACTCTTTTAATACATATCAGTTTTTTTTGCTACTTTACTTTGGTTGTGTTCTTAGAATTCAACTCTTTTATATAGTGCCTTTTTATGTAGTTTATTTGCTTGTATTTCCATCTGCTTGCTGTGTTTTTTTCTGCATTTAGTTTATAATTAATTAATGTCTGTCAGACCAGACTAGTATGCAAAACACTTCAAACCATACAAGTTATCAAATAAGCAGCTTGCCAGATGGTAGATTGTGTAAAACTCAGAGAGCATCTTAATGAACGTCTCAGAACATAATCATTGGATAAGCATCTACAACTGATTAACTTATGGAGTCAACCCAATTCAAGATGGCCACCACAGCTTATGCACATTAGACAACATAGGAATGGCTATAACATAGCCATTTTTTTATTCAACCATTATTTATACATGTTAATCTCATTGATCTCATTGAGTCACAAGGACTCATTTACAAAAGACCTGTTTTAAACGAAGAACACAGATGAGGTACAG
>JBBPBX010051365.1:12639-24611 GCA_038048925.1 Garcialebias charrua | reverse complement strand
TTTGACTCAGCTCTCTCTTCACCACGACAGACCGGTACAGCACCCGCTTCACTGCGGACGCTGCACCTATCCGCCTATCGATCTCACGCTCCAGTTTTCCCTCATTCGTGAACAAGACCCCGAGATACTTAAACTCCTCCACTTGGGGCAGGACCTCCTCCCCGACCCGGAGAAGGCATGCTACCCTTTTCCGGCTCAAGACCATGGCCTCGGATTTGGAGGAACTGATCCTCATCCCGGCCGCATCACATTCAGCTGCAAACCGCTCCAGCGAAAGCTGTAGATCACGATCTGATGAAGCCAATAGGACCACATCATCTGCAAAAAACAGAGAAGCGATTCTAAGGCCACCAAAACGGATCCTCTCAACACCTTGGCTGCGCCTAGAAATTCTGTCCATAAAAGTTATGAACAGAATCGGTGACAAAGGGCAACCTTGGCGGAGTCCAACTCTCACCGGAAACGAGCCTGACTTACTGCCAGCGATGCGGACCAAGCTCTGACACCGGTCGTACAGGGACCTAACAGCCCATATCAAAGGGCCTGGTACCCCATACTCCCGGAGTACCCCCCACAGAACCCCCCGAGGGACGCGGTCGAATGCCTTCTCCAAGTCCACAAAGCACATGTAAACTGGTTGGGCAAACTCCCACGCACCCTCCAGGACCCTGCTGAGGGTGTAGAGCTGGTCCAGTGTTCCACGACCAGGACGAAAACCACACTGCTCCTCCTGAATCCGAGGTTCGACTATCCGACGGACCCTCCTCTCCAGAACCCCTGAATAGACCTTACCAGGGAGGCTTAAGAGTGTGATCCCCCTATAGTTGGAACACACCCTACGGTCCCCCTTTTTGAATAGGGGAACCACCACCCCAGTCTGCCAATCCAAGGGAACTGCCCCCGATGTCCACGCGATATTGCAGAGTCGCGTAAGCCAACACAACCCCACAACATCCAGAGCCCTAAGGAACTCAGGACGAATCTCATCCACCCCCGGAGCCTTGCCACCGCGGAGCTTTTTAACCACCTCGGCGACCTCAGCACCAGAGATTGGAGAGCCCGACCCAAAGTCCCCAGGCTCCGCTTCCTCAGTGGAAGACGTGCCAGTAGGATTGAGGAGGTCTTCGAAGTATTCCGCCCACCGACTCACAACATCCCGAGTTGAGGTCAACAGCACGCCATCCCCACCATAAATGGTGTTGGTCGCGTACCGCTTTCCCCCCCTGAGACGCCGGATGGTGGACCAGAATCGCCTCGAAGCCGTACGGAAGTCATTCTCCATGGCCTCTCCGAACTCCTCCCACGCCCGAGTTTTTGCCTCAGCAACCACCCGAGCCGCATGCCGCTTGGACTGCCGGTACCTATCTGCTGCTTCCGGGGTCCCACAGGCCAAAAAGGCCCAATAGGACTCCTTCTTCAGCTTGACAGCATCCCTCACCGCTGGCGTCCACCACCGGGTTCGAGGATTGCCACCACGACAGGCACCAACAACCTTGCGGCCACAACTCCGATAAGCTGCCTCGACAATAGAGGCGCGAACATGGCCCACTCGGGCTCAATGTCCCCCGCCTCCCTCGGAACGTGTTCAAAGCTCTCCCGGAGGTGGGAGTTAAAGCTCCGTCTTACGGGAGACTCTGCCAGACGTTCCCAGCAGACCCTCACAATACGTTTGGGTCTGCCAGGTCTGACCGGCATCCTCCCCCACCATCGGAGCCAACTCACCACCAGGTAGTGGTCAGTTGACAGCTCCGCCCCTCTCTTCACCCGAGTGTCCAGGACATGCGGCCGCAGATCAGATGAGACGACAACAAAGTCGATCATCGAACTGCGACCTAGGGTTGCCAGAATACGTACATCATAAATATTACATATGGCTCGCTCAGCTGACAGGTCAGACAGAAACAGACTTTTTCTCATGAAAAAAAAAAAGAGTCACTAAACCGTAAAGAGAACACCTAAGGAATCATTTAAGATTTAATTTTGAGTAGCAAACGTAGCTTCAGGTCATAAAGCCAAAACCTTCTTCAGACTTGTGTAACCAGTATCAGCACCTGAATGTCTCAATAGTTCATCTTGGGGATTAATTTCAAGAAAGTTTTTATTTTTGTTGTTGTTTAAGTTGTCTGCATTAATCTGAACTAGTAGTTTTAATTAAAGATAATGGTATTTTTTTCTCTACATCCATCATCTTTACAGTTTGATTGATTTTACAATACAGCACAACAGCAGTGAAAGGAAAGTGTTTATGTTGTGAAGAGTTATACGACTGAAAGTCCTGCAGCGTTCCTAGAAATTATTTTTTATATAATTTTCTTTAATAAACCAATGAGCAGTGTGGATCACAAGCCTTTGTGCATCTAGTGTGTGCGTGCAGGCCAAAACATCACACATACCTCAAACAAAGTGTGGGCTTTGTAGTCATGTCCAGTTTTTTAAGTCTCCAACCCCCCATGAAAATGGAGTGCCCCTGAAGTGAAGTCATATTTAAGCTGCTCCTCTTCGTCGTCTCTTTTGCCTCCGGGGCTCCAGAGTTTTACAACACTTGACTCCATGAAGGCCTCAGACAGATGGACCACATGATGGATGCATCTCACAGCTCTGTCCTCATGAGAACCTCAGAAATGAAAAAAATAATAATGCATCCTACCAAAACAAACTCAAACATCTGAACTCTGGTCAGTGGTCACGTTTCAGAGTGGGTCAAAAGAGGATGAAGGCAGATGTGTGTGTGTTTCTTCCCTCCCTTTTGACTTTGTGGTCAGGGGGATTTGAACCAGCGAGCCTCCAATCACTTGCTGCTTCACCACCACTCTGCATTAGCTGTTTATCTGAGAAGTGGAGATGAAATGATGAAACGCAGGTACGCACAGGGCCGGATTTAGGAGGATGGGGGCCCCTGGGCTTGAGTCATCTTGGGGGGCCCATATATATATACCGGAGTGTGTGTGTGTATGTGTGTGTGTGTGTATATGTTGGTTTGTTTTGCTTTGGTTCAGATGATGAGCAGAAAATGACTGAATAGTAAGTTTTCACAACTTACAACTTTAATATGCCAGTTGTCACAAACTACAAACAACCCTGAACTGGTTAAATACAAAACCACATGTTAGGGTTTGAAACTAGAATATGATGCTTCCATCACAAAATAAAATCACTGAATAGCTATTGTTGCCTGGACTTCAACACAAACTTCCCTGCAACACGCTTGCAGCAACTTCATTTTTTCTCTTCCCTTGTTTCTTCACCTGGTTTGGGGGGCCCCAGCTCCATTTCTTCTACAGCCGCCCCTGCTTTCTCCTACACCAGCTCCTTTGCCTCCGTTCCTGCACTTTTTATTTCTCCATTCACCTCCACTTTCTCTTCCTTATCACCAGCGGTGGGTGGGGGACCGGCTGCGCGCACCCACCCCCCTCCCCCGCCGGCAGCGGGAGGGGACCGGCCGCGCTGAAGCGAATAAAAGATAAAATCATCCAGTTTTACATGAAACCTAACAAGAACAGTTTTCTCCTTTGTGAGACGTGTTTGAGACTATCCGTTCACCCAAAAAAAACTTAGGGGGCGGGTCCGGAGGCTCTGGGGGGCCCTAAAGTTCCGGGGCCCCGGGCTCAAGCCCCTGCATAAATCCGGCCCTACGCACTTGATGTAAACAAAGCAAACTTTACTGACTGACTCTGTGCACACACTCTTTCAGTCTAATGATATATCACTATCAATAAGATTTATTGTTGCACTAGTCCTCATGAAAGTGCAATGAGTCCCTTGAATGACACCTGATGGTTTCTGCTGCTGTGTCAGGGTCAACATCTGGCCTGGACAGCAGCTGTTGTGATCCCACATCAGTGCCTCTTAAATAAAAGAGAAGTTGGACGTAGCCAAACTGGGTCTTTTTGGTAAATCATGCTAAATATAGCAGAAGAGCTTTTGTTAGTACTTTTAGGGCGGCTATGTGTTTCTGCACCGCCCCCTCGGTGTGTGCTGTGGGAAGCATCGAGCTCATCCTTTCACACACACACCTATCCACACGCACACACGCAAACACGCACAGAGATAAGCTACAGGGTCGTCCAAATGAGGTAGCCCTAGAAAACCGGTCTACTTCAATTAACGACCATCGGACGGATCCCCGGCGGGGACATTTTTCATTTTCCTCCTCCTTTGCTTTTCTCACGTGAGAGCGCGTTTCTGTCCGCACGAGCCTTTTCTCTTGCGGGATGAAATAGACACGCACTGAATGGGAAACAGAAACGCGCTCTCCCTCCGCCTGGACCCGCACACCGTGCACGTTTCTGTCGCCGAGCTTTGCGCACCGGGGAGCGGAGCCGGTGTGTGCGCGGTGCAGCCGGTGTGTGCGCGCATCGTCTGGGAGGAGTAGGACGGGATGGAGTCGTTCTTTACGGAGGTAAGACCTGCTGAGGTTCACATCAAACCAGCACTGATCAGCTTTTACACACATGATTATTAGTATTGATCCACCAGGACGTTCAGAAGCACATGAAATGGACCAGGTCTGTTTCATGCAAGTGTCAGTGCAACGCGCACAGGGCCCGGCTGCTGCAGGATGAACACAAACACTGGGTCAGAAAGGATTTCAGATTAAAACCAGTCTGCATCCTCCACCTGCACCAAAACAAAGTGCTGCCGTGCACGTGAGCCTTTATTGCGCTGTATCTATCCACGGAGGATGGAGGAGGAGGAGGAGGAGGAGGAGGAGGAGGGTGGCTCTCCTCCATCCTCCTCCATCCTCCATCTCTGCAGGATTATTCCTTCAGATGGACGGGAGCTCAAATAAAACCATGGTAGGTCCAGCTGCCTCCACCTGCTGTCTGAGGGCAGCTGGCATAGCAAAACCAAGCATGTCCTCAGGTTTACATCCCAAACCTTCATGGTCACTCCTACCACAATCACCCCCCCAGTATGTTTTAATATGGTCTTTAGTAATATTAGTATATTTATTATTGATGTAACCAGTGGTGTGGTCTATGTGATACATATACAGAGCATACCCACAAAAGCTTGGAAATGTCAGTACAGGTGGTCCCCGACTCACGACGGCCTCGACTTACGACGTCCCGGACTTACGAACGGTACAGTTGTACAGTAAATACAGCACTGGTGTGTGTTTTTAGATGAGAGTGTGTTAGCTAACCGTTTGTAAATAAAGTTCTGTGCATGTTTATGAACCAGTATGTACACTTGTTCAGTCTCATGTTGAAAAACAGGTGCGCGGCGCAGCGTTAGCATACATTTTCCGACTTACGGCCAAAAATCCGGTTTTACGAACGCCACGTGTAATGCATTCCGACTTATGAATTTTCGTGTTACGAACAGTGCGTAGGAACGGAACTTGTTCATAAGTCTGGGACTCCCTGTATTAGTATATTTTTTATTGATGTAACCAGTGGTGTGGTCTATGTGATACATATACAGACCATACCCACAAAAACTTGGAAATGTCAGTACAGGTGGTCCCCGACTCACGACGGCCTCGACTTACGACGTTCCAACTTTACGAACGAGCTTACGAACAGTACTGTTGTACAGTAAATACAGCACTGGTATGTGTGTTTTTAGATGAAAGTGTGTTTGCTAACCGTTTGTAAATAAAGTTCTGTGCATGTTTATGAACCAGTATGTACACTTGTTCAGTCTCATGTTGAAAAACGGGTGCGCGGCGCAGCGTTAGCATACATTTTCCGACTTACGGCCAAAAATCCGGTTTTACGAACGCCACGTGTAATGCGTTCCGACTTACGAATTTTCGAGTTATGAACAGTGCGTAGGAACGGAACTCGTTCATAAGTCTGGGACTCCCTGTATTAGTATATTTTTTATTGATGTAACCAGTGGCGGGGTCTATGTGATACATATACAGACCATACCCACAAAAACTTGGAAATGCCAGTACAGGTGGTCCCTGACTCACGACGGCCTCGACTTACGACGTTCCGACTTTACGAACGAGCTTACGAACAGTACTGTTGTACAGTAAATACAGCACTGGTATGTATGTGTTTTTAGATGAAAGTTAGCTAACCGTTTGTAAATAAAGTTCTGTGCATGTTTATGAACCAGTATGTACGCTTGTTCAGTCTCATGTTGAAAAACAGGTGCGCGGCGCAGCGTTAGCATACATTTTCCGACTTACGGACAAAAATCCGGTTTTACGAACGCCACGTGTAATGCATTCTGACTTATGAATTTTCGTGTTACAAGCAGTGCGTAGGAACGGAACTCGTTCGTAAGTCGGGGACTCCCTGTATTACTAAATTTATTATTGATGTAACCAGTGGTGTAGTCTATGTGATACGTGGGTAGAGTATACCCACTATAAGCTTGGAAATGTCAGTACCCATTTTAAAGTGCCCAATGATGTGAGCCCATGTATCCGTGGTGATGATACATGACATGGGCTCCTGTCATTGTCAACACGTTTGAAACATTTGCTTTGATACAGTTTCAAAAATTCTACAACATGTTTTTAATACAAAGCCAACTGCTGAACAAAGTTTGTTGTACATTGATTCAAATAAAGACATCAGATCATTCTTTTTAAATGTTCAATATGCTTAAAAATCAAAATAAATAGATGATTATATTGTACTAACAGTGTACAGGTGGTCCCTGACTTACGAGCGCATCGACATACGAGGTTCCGGACTTACGAGCTGACTAACGAACAGTAAAGTTGTACAGAACATACAGAAAATACAGCACTGGTATGTGTTTTTAGATGAAAGTGTGTTAGCTAACCGTTTGTAAACAAGTTTCTGAGCATGTTTATGAACTAGTATGTACGTTTGTGTTGAAAAACGAGTGTTCGTAGTAGCGCTAGCATAAATTTTCCAACTTACGACCGAAAATCCGGACTTACGAGTGACACGTGTTTCGTGTTCTGACATACGAGATTTCGTCTTACGAGCACCTCGCAGGAACGGAACTCACTCGTAAGTCAGGGACCACCTGTACTTTGGTTTCTGAGCACTGTATACACACAGTACAAAAATGTAGACTACACCACTGGATCATTTTTGTCTCTGTGTTTGTGACTGTTAGCAAAATGTTTCATGAACCACTGGATGAATTTTAATAAAATTTGCAGAAAGCAATTAATGGAGCTACCTCCCTTTTTCAAGATGGCCGCCACAGCCAGATGACCTTTTTATCATTAAATGGCTCTAACTCAGTTAATGTTATAGATGTTTACATCAAAAAGTGGAGTAGCTGGGAATGAGAATGATGAGAATGACAGATGCTCTGAGTGAGTTCTTTGTTTAACATTTTGCCATGAACTATATGGAGTCAATGTGTCTGTTAGCAAAACATCTCTTGAGCCACTGAACAGATTTTGTTAAACTTTCAGGACATAATGATTGGAAATACAGTAGGTCTACAGGATTAACTTTTGGAGTCAAGCTAATCCAAGATGGCCGCTCACAGCCAAGAAAAAGCAAAAAATGGCCAAATCCAACAAAGTTCAGCCAGGTCCTCTGGACAGTTTCGTTTTGTTGAAACGTTTCGTCTTTCATCCTAAAGACTTCATCTGTTCGAGGAGGAGCCACAACAAACTCAGTCTTATAAACAGCACCTCCTCATGGTGGCTTTGGTGGATTTTTCTACCGACTTTGAAAAAGTGGACATAGTTCAGTGAGTTTTAAAGAGAATGTTGTAAAACTGGGTGTGGTTATAGCTTCACTTCACAAGATTTTTGACTTAAAACCTTGACATGAACTATTGCGTTGTTAGTCTGTTAGTAAAATATCTCCTGAGCCACAGGACATAATTTATGGAAGCTTGCAGAAAGTTATCACTGTATGCATCTCTACAGGTCAGCCCAATTCAAGATGGCTGCTGCAGCCAAGAAAACATGAACTGCCATAATTCATTCAGTTGAACAAGTGCTGAAGTTTGAAGTGACATTAGCTCAGAGTCTTTCCCCCACATGTTCTGAGAGTGACATTTTGTGATACTGACACGTGGTGTTGTTCACAACGTTGGACCGAAACGACTAAAACCCTGTCCTCCATGAGATGAGCTTCTCTAAAGTGTGAACGGGTGATAAGCGTTGTTTCAAAGGAGGCTACACCCTTAATAATAATAATAATAATGAATTCAATTTATAACGCACTTTTCATTAGTGAAAATCTCAAAGTGCTACACACATTGAATGTGAATTAGTGTTGCACCCCCCCTCCCCATCTTAAATTAATCTGACATGGTATATCATATGTGTGGAAAAAAATTGTGAATAAATAATCTTTTTATATATTTTTTTCCATCATTTTTTTAAGCCCTAAGAAAAATAAAAACCCTTTAGAAAAAAAAAAACCTGGATGAAGTTATCATAATTCATGCGTGAAAGGGTTACCGTATTTTCTGGAATATAGGTCGCACCTGAATATAGGTCGCACCAATTATTGCCAAAGAATTGGAAAAATCCATATATAGGTCGCACCTACGTCAAAATGTGGACCGTGTTTAGCTCTGCTGCAAATGTCTCTTCCACAGGAGCGCACAGCAAGGCTTTTAAGAAGATTAACACTTAAAAACAATTATTTGTTTGATAAAAATTATAGCAAATTGTGTCTGAGCTGAACTTTTCTTTAATAAATGAATAATTTTAGCAGGATAAACACCTAAAAATATATATTTGTTAGCTGACATTATTGTAAGAGTGTGTCTCAGTTTAATTTTTGTTAAGGGGACCAATTATAGGTCCTATAAATTTTTATGGTATGTCTGTGGGCTATCCAGACCATGTTCATTCAATTTAATACACAAAATAATTCTTAGATAATAAAATTTCCCCTTTCTAGTTCTGCCTTTTCTGACTTCCGTTCAGAACGAGCTGTTTATGATAATGAGCTCTGAAGGCCACGCCCTTCAAAATCTGTTTACATTAACTCCGCCCTCCAACGGGGACCCTGAGTCAGACCCAGAGGCAGAAGACGTGAAAAAATAATAGCAGTACTGTGAAAAAAATACATTCAAAATTTTACATTACATTACATAAGAAATATATTTTTTCTCAGCAAAGAAATAATTGTTTTTACCGTGTTTTCTTGTAAAGTCCTTCGTGTCCGGCCGCCATTTTGGGCAGGGCAAATGAGGCGCTGACGCGTCGCGTAGGCCGCTGAGAAACATCCATAAGTTCACCCTCCATGTTAAAAACTCTTCGTCTGACTCTTTGAAAACAAGCAATAAGGCTGCAGAGTAACACACTGGCTGCTAACTGCTTAGTGCGAGCACCGCTTTTTTTTCACGGACCACATCCGGCGCTGACCGGATATGGTCCGTGAGCAGTCGTCCGGTTGATTTAAGAGCCCGTAAATAAGTTTTTTCGTTTTTACTGATAGATAATTAGTTATTAGCGGTACTGCATTTTAACAACAACGAAACATCGAACTCTGAGATGAACTCAGGAAAAACAACCGTGACGTCTTTTATACTGAAGTGGGTGGAGCCTCACCAGGGGTTGCTAGGTGAGTGGCTGGACTCAGGTTGGGGTGGGTTGTCCTACGGCTTGTGACATCACAAGCGCCAGGATTTGAAATCTAGACATTTAATATCCCTGAAAAATAAATATACTTAGAGTAAATATAGCACTGGGTGCATTTTTTTGGTCCTAGGACTGTTTTTTTAAGAATTACATACCCAAAGTTGAGTAAAAAAAACATTAAAAAGTGAATTTTGCATCTTTGGTCCCCTTTAATAAATGATTACAAATCATCTTATTTTATAAAAAGCCATAAATAGGTCGCACCTGAATATAGGTCGCATGGCATGCAAAAATTATAAAAAGCCGCGACCTATATTCCTGAAAATATGGTAAATGTCTCACATTGGCAGTGATGTCATGCCTTTAATCAGAATGTGTGTCTTCTACATGTGTGTGTTTATCAGGTTCATATGGTCACTGTCAATGTGCACATGTAAAAGTCTAACGTGCAGACTTTTTTTAAGCTAGTTTTGGTCTTTGAATCATCATAACCATGCAGCGAGTCGCCGTTCAGCTTCATTTCCCATCAGTCTGTCTGTTACTTATTGATCCCTGCATTGATTGACAGACCACCCTGCAGCCGTGCACATTGATGGAGTGACTTATTGAGTTATGATGTTCAGGCCTGCAGTCGTGCATACCCAGAAAGCTTGACTTCATCCAGGACACGGAGCGATCAGCCCCCCAGGGAGGTGATGGTCCTCCTGGTTTGATTCCTCCTCAGATCTCGTTTTGTCGCTCCGTTCTGTAAAAGCAGAACAGCTGACCCGACTGCTCCGTCGTTCCTTCAACCCAGGCAGAAAACGTAACGGTTGGCATGCAGTGTCATCCCTGTTCATTCACAGTGGGGAGGTTAATGTTGCAACAGGAAGTGCTCGGCGGTCACAGCTGTTAAATAAAGAAAATATAGTAAATGCACTTTCAGAATATTTTTAAATTCACTGCCATCCACGTTTGAACACGTGCTGCTTCTTGCAGTTGAACTACTGCATAATTGAAGTAATCATACATTTGACCTAGTTCGGATAATTTTAGCTTTTATCTAGCTTTTTGCTACATTTGGCTAACAACTCATTTTCAAGGTTTTTCAGTCATTTTCTTTGAAGTCATTCAACACTCGGCATTCCCGCTGCATTTTTGCAGAAAGTGCAATTAACTGAATTACTTTTGACATTTGAACATGTTTAGACTAGTTTATTTCTTTGGGTCCAGCTTTGACCAACTAAGGCTAGTTAGTAGTGGAGATCTTTAAAGTTATTTTTTTAGGTTAGAAGTAGATATACAAATAAAATTATGACCTGCATCAGAAATCAGTAACTGTTTCATGTTTTTTGCAAAGTTCTGACTAAATTCAAACTGGTTGCTCTTACCGTACTTTCCGCCCTATATGTCGCATTAGTCCAATTATGTCAACCTACACAACCTACCAACAACCCTGAACTGGTTTCTAGAAAGACAAAACCACATGTTAGGGTTTGAAACTAGAATATGATGCTTGCATCACAAAATAAAATCACTGAATAGCTATTGTTGCCTGGACTTCAACACAAACTATAAAACAGATTGAGTGCAAGAAAGTGACCCAGGTATGTCCAAAGTGCTGCCCTCTGAAGGATTTTTTTTACAGCCCCCTGTTCTCAATAAAAGCAGAGGTGGGTGCAGTGCAGATGAACAATTTTCATCTTCCAGACCAAGTTTATTTTACAGATAACATCTTTAAAATATGAAGAACAAAATACAGATTTCCATTTAAACTCATGCATTTTTTTTTCTTCGTCAGAATGAATGGAAACGGTCACTTATAGGCCGGAAAATATGGTATATAATTATCTTACTACAAAAAGGTAAACTGTTATAGGGTGTTTTTCTTGGTGTTCAGCAGGAAATATCTAATTTTGCTGTTCCAAGCATGATTTATCAGAATGTGAACAGCGTTCTGGAATCCACCGTCCTGTCTTTTTGTGCAGATGGCAGCTTTGTAGCATCATTTGCACCAAACAGACTGTGTTTACATGAAGTTAGCCTGAAAATCTCTGAGGGTTTATCTCTCTTGGACAATATTTAGTCTCAGGTGGATGCATCACATTTGTATTGGTAGCAGCAAACAGATTTAAAAGCTTCTTATTACTAAATGAATATTTTCGTAACAAGCTGCGAAACGTTCCTGTGAAATGCACGTGCAAATGTCAAAATCCATACATTTATGAAACTTGTACAGCGCTAGGTGTCTGCTAACTGCAGAGCACGGAGGGGGTTTAGCAGAGCTTTTGTTCGTGCACGCTGTATATTGAATAGTGCAGGAATCTGCTTCAGTCACTGGAGATGTGTGACCTATATTTGAGCTCTGAACACATTTGTGCTGCTCAGGAGCTGCATCACTTCTCCCTTCCCTCTGATGTGCGGTTTCTCCTTGCAGCCACGTTCTCCGTGCGTCTCCTTCTCCCCCAACCAACCAACTCAACTCTGCTTCGTTTGT
>JBBPBX010051365.1:0-10848 GCA_038048925.1 Garcialebias charrua | reverse complement strand
CGCTCGTAAGTCGGGGACTACCTGTATAGGTCGCATCTGAATATAGGTCGCACCTACGTCAAAATGTGGACTGTGTTTAGCTCTGCTGCAAATGTCTGCCACAGGAGCACACAGCAAGGCTTTTAAGAAGATTAACACTTAAAAACAATTGTTTGATAAAAATTATAGCAAATGTGTCTGAGCTGAACTTTTCTTTAATAAATGAATAATTTTAGCAGGATAAACACTTAAAAACATATATTTGTTAGCTGACATTATTGTAAGAGTGTGTCTCAGTTTAATTTTTTGTTAATAAATAATTACAAATAATAATAAATGATTACAAATCAGCTTATTTTATAAAAATCCATATATAGGTTGCACCTGACTATAGGTCGCAGGCCATGAAAAAATGATAAAAAGCAGCGACCTATAGTCTGGAAAATACAGTACTACAATTAGGTAGTAATGTTGACAGCCTTACAGAAACAGGGGACATGACGTTTGCCATGTGGAGAACTTTCAGTTTTACTTTGGTCCCATTTAAAAAATAAAATAAAACCAACAAAACTGATAGAGATCAATAATCAGAACTAAGTCCAAACATCCCCTGATGAACACACAACTAGATTATGAAACTAATTAATGTTGGTGTAAAATCATGCATAATGTTTGAATTGTGTTGCAAACAGCGAAAATAAAGTCAGCCTTTCATGTTGGATTATATTAAACTTATTTGACGCACGCTGTTCTATGAATGAACTTAGATTATTATCTACATTCATCCTAAAGGTAGATTTGTTAAAGCAGTGTGATATGAGGATAGCGGTGTGCCTGTCAATGGGCTCTTTTAAAATCAATTAGGCTGTTCCAGTCCTCGGATTTCAGCAGCAGTTCAAAAGGGACTGGGGGTTGCATCAGTTGGCCGCTGAAATCAATGGAGAGACATTATCAAGGCTGAGAGAAAACGAGAGTCAGCATCAATGGGCCGTTGACACGGAGGATGCAGAGGGCAATCGATGCAACAGCCGGACAGAAGGCATGAGTCAGAAACAGCCCCGAGTTAAAGGAGCCGCTGTGGGCGCTTGCTAAGAAATGAAAAATAAATCACACATTCATGCTTACAGTATTATCTGCAATGTGTAGCATATATTTCATAAGGTTCAGCTTCTGTAAACAAAATGAAACAAGACATCAAACCAGCCTTCCTTCAAGGGACACACCACCTGCTGCCTTGCACACCGTTTTAAACACAGACCCCTAAATGGTCCGTCAGCACTCAAAGAGTTTGTATTAGGGATGCCTCTCAGCAACTACCACACAGAATTGTAGCCTAATTGAGTGAGTTGTAGCCATGTTTGTGTTTGATAAGGTTGATTTGCTGTGGCAGTCATTAGGCCTGTTGCAATAAACAATAAATCAATTAATCGCATGACAAGTGAAAATTATCGACCTCATTTTCATTTATCAGCTTTATCATTTCTCCGTGTCTCTCTCTTTTTACTGAAGACACTGGATGACAAAAGGCTCAACTCCAGTTCTCTTCACTGACACCTCGCTTTCTCTTTTAAATTCATTTGAACGGTCCAAAATTTTGGATCGTTAAAAGCAGCTAAGCTGAGATGCTAAGCTATAAGCTAACAGGACGACCTCGGGGGGAAAAAACCTTCTTGTCGAAGCTCCAAAATTCACGGTTGAAACCCATTCCTTCTTCTAAAAATTAGATTTTCTCTGAAAAAAGAAGCTGAGAACTTGTTTACTGACTTTTTATTAAAAGCTTTGTGTTAAAAATGCTAAGCTCAAACAATACAGAGCATCAAACATTTTGAGAACTGGAAAAATTAAAGAGAGACAGCCCATGTCAAGTCAAGGGGGCTCCTTCCCATTTTCTTAGAGAGACACGCTGCTCGCTCCCTCACTATCCATCCTTCGGTTCAGTCTTATACTGCCATCCAATGGTCAAGAAAGGAACTACAATCAACATAAATTAACCAACATTTCTTCTTAAATTTGACAATAATAACCACACTGTAAACGATTTATCGTTAAATTTACAGTAACTTACTGGCAATTTTTATCCAGTAACTTACTGTATTTTAAATACAGTAAAACTACTGTAAATAAATACAGTAGTTACTGTATTTTATTTTACGGTAAAACTACTGTAAGATTAAATACAGTAGTTACTGTATTTTCTTTTACGGTAAAACTACTGTAAGATTAAATACAGTAGTTACTGTATTTTATATTACGGTAAAACTACTGCAAAACTAAATACAGTACTTACTGTATTTTATTTTACGGTAAAAATAATGTAAACTAGTTACAGTATTTACCATTGTTTAGTATAAAAGTACTGTAAAACCAATTACAGTAATTAACGTTTTGTTTTTTGTTTTTAATTTTTAAAGTGAAACTGCTGTAAAACTATAACTTTAGTACTGTAATATTGTTTTCAATATGTGTAAACGTTGCACTGTACTATCTTTTGGTATAAAAACCACATTTTACTTCAATATAATTGTTTTTAGAAGTTTTTTCTTAGTGAATGCAATGTTAATATGAAGCAGATGTTAAAAAATTAGAATAACAAGTGAGAATTTTCTTGCACAACCAAACATTTAATTAACAAACAATTTTAGAAGTAAAACACAAAAACATGCATATAAAATTAACAGCAAATACAACCATTTTAAGCATTTCAGTAATCTATTAACCCATTAATTCACAACATAAACAATTGAGGGAGTATCCTGGAGCATCTCAATTGTCAATGTAGAAAAACATATACATTTTTTGTAGAATTAGTAACCATTCCTACTTTATTGAAATGTTTTATGTCTCCTCCAAGACAAATCTTCAGTCTGAGGAATTGCAGGTATGCTCATCCTTATAAGCTCGTCCTCCAGATGGTGGACAAACAGGTTCAAAAAAAGTGTCTGTTCACATGCAAAAGAGGACCATCAGCCAAATGATCTATTGTTAGTGCCCTAATTATCGACTAATATCCACAAAGGGCTAAGTCATACTCACAATAACAGCATTGCAAAATGTGGACAATTATTTTGGGACAGACTTTTTTTTTTCATCATCGTCATCATCATCATCATCATCATCATCATCATCATCGTCATCATTATAACAACAATAATAATAATAATAATAATAATAATAATAATAATAATAATAATAATAATAATAATTCAGATTTTGCAGTTCAACAAAAGTCTGTAATCAATTGAAATCAAGTGTGCTGATGCAGGGAAAAGATGCAGACAGTGTGCCTTTGCGGACGAGAGTTGAAAAACACTGATGTAGCTCTTCTGTGTTGGGCCATTCCTTTGAAAAGTGGTTGCTTTGTTTCCCCGATGTATAACCAGGCCAGGACTCTGCAGTTTACACTCATCTACAGGGCAGAGGTCACTCTTCAGGTATGAAGATGTTCTCATCCTTGATAGAGAGGAATATTGGCTTCAGAGAGGAGTAAGGAAGCCATTTTTGTGAAGAGAAACCACCTGTCAGTAAACTAGGGAGGGTTTCGGTGTCCAATTGTCCCCCTCTTACAGTGCTGTTATTGTGAGTATGACTCAGCCTTCTGTGAATAATAACCGACCATCAGAGCACTAATAATTAGTCATTAGGCTGATGGTCCTCTTTTGCATGTGACCAGTTTTGATTGTTGAACCTGTTTGTCCACCATATGGAAGCAGTGCTTAGATGGCTGAGCATACCTGCAACTGAAAAAGTCTCTTGGAGAACAGTTAAAACAGAAGAACCCATCCAGAGGACCTACTAAACTTTTTTAGATATTGAAGTAGTACCTCAGATACCACAAAAATAAAAACTTTGAATTATAAAAAATAAAACATATGGCACTCAGCTTTTTAAAAGTAATATCTCAAAAACAACTTATAAAAATACATCAGTTTTAAAAGAGTTCATGACAAGGAGTGACAAAATAAAAACATTATTTAGTATTTTTTTTAAATCTGAAAAGTTGATTCTTGTCTTTTTACAATTAAAAGTGACACCTACATCAACAATTTAACAAAGCAATAAATACATAACATCTTAAAACTATGCAACTCTGCAATATACTACTGAATAAACAATAAAAAAAACATAGAAAACAGCATTTTTTGACTTTTAGAACAATGTCCTACTGTTTAGTAGAAGTAGAGTTGAAAGATGAGTTTGTCCATGTAGTCTGTTGATGAGAAGTGACTTGGTGAGACCAGTATTGGTGATTCTCCTGGGAAAATAAAGGCATGATTTTTTATATGAATAAAAAGTTTAAGGCACAAACATATGGAAAAACTCACATTGACCAAAATATTTGGACAGGTTTCCAGTCATCAGGGCACTTTAAGTTAACTGATTAAAAAATGCACTTAAACATGAAAAATGTGAGATTATACGTTACTAAACAGGTAATTTATTTTTATTTTTTCATTAACTACGAAAAATGTTTTTTTAATTTTTAATTTTATTTAAATGCCTGGTGCCTGTAATAACAAAAATAAAATGGTTAAATAATATTTTAATTGTTTTGTTTATATGTAAATAAGACAGTCATTTGATATTCTAATATATCAATAACAGACTTGTGAATCGAATAGAAACAAAATCATATTGTGACAGACTTTGTGATATCAAGAAATATTGTATCGGCATGCAAGCAAATCGATACTGTATCATGATAAAGCTGGTAATTTACACCCCTATGCTCATTCATCCATTTTTACTGCGAGATGTCTCCAGTTTATACCTGACACACTCTGCTCTCAGACAGTCCAAAAACATGCATGTTAGGCTGATTGGTAACTCTAAATTGACCCTGGGTGTGAGTGAGACAGATCCCTCTTGTAAATTAGTCCCCGTGGCTCAACGAGGCTAGCCTGTATAAATAAAGGTTGAATGAAGACCTCTGGTAAGAGTGATAATTTTGATGTTTTTGAGAAAAATCTCCATCCTGTTTATTCATTATTGTGGACAATTTGATCTACACGGAATGTTGTCCCTCTGTTACTCAGCATGTCACACACTCACAGATTCAACTGTGTGGAATTATGCATGAATGAAGAAGGGACCTGAACATTTTTGGATTACAAGCAGATGGTTGTGTAACTGTCGTACTGAACGGACAGAGTGAGGAATAGACTACATCCTATTAACCCACTAGCGATAGCCTTAAAGGGCGAAGCCTATGAAATATAATGTTAGTTATGTACTGTAACCCCAGATTCTATGAGTATGGGTGCAGCTCTTTAAGATTCGAGCCTGACTGACTCCCATAGCTGAAGAAAAATCTTATTATCAGGGAGTCAAACCCTGGGCCCATCGCTATTTATATGGACCGGGGTGGGGTCCACACAGCAGGTGGGCGATGACTACAAGTTTTCAGTTTTCAGCTGCACATGCGTGCAAAGGGGTAAAATCACTAGCAATAGCCTTAAAAGAATGCACCTATGCTCATGGAATCTGGGGTTACGACACATCGAGAACGCTACACTTGGCTATCACAGGAGATTCAAATTTCTCAAACATGCATGAATGGGTCAAAGCAACACTCTGGGGATGTTTTTGATGAAGGAATGACAATTATATAAAGATCAAAAATGTTGATTTTGCACAATACAACCCCTACAAGAATTTCTACATTATTACAAAAAGTTGTTATTTACATGACAAACCCAAACACTTACCTTAATGATTTTGCCAATCATAGTCTGCATATTCTTTGACAAAGGCAGCAACATGAGGATCCATGGCCACAGACTTCCTCTGAACCAGTTTTCCGGTCTTCTTGCTTACTTGGAACTTGGAGGAACACTTTGAATTTTCAGGATTTATCCTGACGAGAAACCTATGAAAATTAAACAAAAAAAGTTAACTGTTACATTGGTTTTGACCTTTAGTTTTTATTTAGGGTCCCCCATTACTCTCTGCTAAGGCAGAGATTATTCTTCCTGGAGCCCAAGGACTTGAATGAAACAACTTTGACACAGTCAATGAATCATTGATTACTTGTCTATGAATAAATTTTCTCACTTAACCTAAGAAGATTACAATATGTAGAATTATTATCAGGTGCTTAATTTGCATTAATTCAAAAAGGTTAAGCCTTTAAGTCTTTGTATGTGCAAATTTGACTTTTATTAATGCAATGTTAATTTCTGAAACTATAATAAATCAACTTATGACTTGCATATAAATAAATGTAGAAATAACTTAAAATAATGATTGAGTAGGATTTTATCTGTTGTAAAACTTTGACGTTGCACAAAAATGACAGCAATATTGTGAATTATATGCCATTTAAAATACATTCGCACGTCTTCAAATTGAGCATTTGAAAGTGAACTGTTAGTAGCAGTCATCTTTTATGAAGAGAATCCCATCGCATAAAGGGGGCATGTGCAGCAAAATTCAATGAAGCACATCAAAATTTGAGTGGGCAGCAAGATTTGTGAGCACACAAGTGCACAGATGTGTTCGCTTGTATATTTGACTTTTGAGACTTTCCCACATATATGCTTCATGCAATGGGATTGAACAACCAGAATGTAAACAACTTAGTTCACCAGCTGGTAAAGATGCTAAATGTCCAGTAGCACTCCAAAGCATAATTATTCATTATTATTTAATTGATGAACATTACTGACCTTTGAATGAACTCTAAGGTTGAGGCAGCATCCTCTTGGTACTCGATGTTGAAAACATAAAAAGATGCAAAAAGAACAGCCAAGGCCGAGGTGAAGTCCACCTGAAGAGGACCTGGCTCAATGACTACATTACCCTCCAGGGCCAGCATCCACTTCTTTGTGGTCAGAAGTGATTCTCCTAAAAAAGACATTTAAATATCACACTTTACGGTTTACAAAAAATGTGTAGGTTATGCTTAATATTGCACTAAACATCTGATTTGTACATTAAAAATCTAACAATCTTACCTAGCAGGATTAGTCCTGGTGTGTTGGGGAGGGAGATAAGTGTCTCAGCATCTGCCTGGGCAGTGGAAACCTGAACAATAAGAGGATATAGAATATACAAATAGTGGGCATTTAATTAAGATTGATCAGTAATTTAAAAACTAGGGGAAAAAACAATTAGACTGTTGAGGAAAGGTTTAAACAAAACAGTCACTTTGAAAAAAATATCAGATATGTATCCGATTCGGTAACATACTGAAAAGGCATGGGAATGTAGCTATAAGACACATGGAGGGGGAAAAAAAAATCAGATTTGGGTCGCATTTGCCTGCTGTGTGAACATTCTGGATGTTAGACTTGTGTGTCCATTGGAACCGCTAAGCATTAGCAATGCTAACAAGGAGTTTGTTTGTAATCTGTGTCTTGCTATGGCTTGCAGATTATAACATTTATTCCGCGAAACCATAATGACTTAACAAATTTTAACTCAGGAGAAACAGCAACTGAACTGATGTAGCTGCCTGTCAAAATCATATTAGTTTTTTTTAAAGCTATCATTAGCCCTACGCTAGCCTACTAGAAAAGGAGTTTCATTTAAATATTAAAATTTACCACTTACCAGATAAAGAAGAAGTGTCTCATCTCATCATAGGTGTATAACACAGGAACATCTCCTTCACAAAAAGCAACTGCCTCCCATATGATTCAAATAGAAGTTGAATAGTAAAAAAAAAAAAAAAAGTATAAATTAAGCAGAAAAAAGAATAAAAATAAAAAATAACCATAAGAGCACGAAATATTCCTGTCGGCCTCTAGTGTCAAGATGGAGGAACACCGTTTTTTTTTTGGCGGTTGGTTCATTACTGTATTTTTTTTACAGTAGTCACAAAAAATACCCATAATGCATTGCAAATCAACAGTAAGGTACTGTAAATGTTTATACAGTACTTTACTGTTGATAATACAGTAATATTGATGTACAAGCCCAAAACCAGAAAAGTTGGCACGTTGTGGAAATCGCAAATAAAAACAGAATACAATGACTTGCAAATCTTTTTCAACCTATATTCAATTGAACACACTGCAAAGACCACATACGTAACGTTCGAACTGGTAAACTTTGTTATTTTTTGCAATAATTAGCTCATTTGGAATTTGATGCCTGCAACATGTTTCAAAAAAGCTGGCACAAGTGACAAAGAAGACAGAGAAATTTGAGGAATGCTCATCAAACACTTATTTGGAATATCCCACAGGTGAACATGCAAATTGGGAACAGGTGGGTGCCATGATTGGGTATAAAAGCAGCTTCCTTGACATGCTCAGTCATCCACATAGAAGGATGGGGCGAGGGTCACCACTCTGTGAACAAATGCGTGGGCAAATTGTCGAACAGTTCAAGAACAACTTTTCTCAACGAGCTATTGCAAGGAATTTAGGAATTTCACCATCTACGGTCCGTAATATCATCAAAAGGTTCAGAGAATCTGGAGAAATCACTACACGTAAGGGGCAAGGCCGAAAACCAACATTGAATGCCCGTGACCTTCGATCCCTCAGGCGGTACTGCATCAAAAACCGACATCAGTGTGTAAAAGATATCACCACATGGGCTCAGGAATACTTCAGAAAACCACTGTCAGTAACTACAGTTCGTCGCTACATCTGTAAGTGCAAGTTAAAGCTCTACTATGCAAAGCAAAAGCCATTCATCAACAAGATCCAGAAACGCCGCCGGCTTTGCTGGGCCCGAGCTCATCTGAGATGGACTGATGCAAAGTGGAAAAGTGTTCTGTGGTCTGATGAGTCCACATTTCAAATTGTCTTTGGAAACTGTGGACGTCGTGTCTTACGGACCAAAGAGGAAAAGAACCATCAGGACTGTTATAGGCGCAAAGTTCAAAAGCCAGCATCTGTGATGGTATGGGGGTGCATTAGTGCCCAAGGCATGGGTAACTTACACATCTGTGAAGGCACCATTAATGCTGAAAGGTACATACAGGTTTTGGAGCAACATATGCTGCCATCCAAGCGACGTCTTTTTCATGGACGCCCCAGCTTATTTCAGCAAGACAATGCCAAGCCACATTCTGCACGTGTTACAACAGCGTGGCTTCGTAGCAAAAGAGTGCGGGTCCTCCCCTGGCCTGCCTGCAGTCCAGACCTGTCCCCCATTGAAAATGTGTGGCGCATTATGAAACGTAAAATACGACAACGGAGACCCCGGACTGTTGAACAACTTAAGCTGTACATCAAGCAAGAATGGGGAAGAATTCCACCTGAAAAGCTTCAAAAATTGGTCTCCTCAGTTCCCAAACGTTTACTGAGTGTTGTTAAAAGGAAAGGCGATGTAACACAGTGGTAAATATGTCCCTGTGCCAACTTTTTTGCAATGTGTTGCTGCCATTGAATTCTAAGTTAATGGTTATTTGCAAAACAAAATAAAGTTTCTCCGTTCGAACATTAAATATATTGTCTTTGCATTCTATTCAGTTGAATATGGGTTGAAAAAGATTTGCAAGTCATTGTATTCTGTTTTTATTTGCGATTTGCACAACGTGCCAACTTTTCTGGTTTTGGGCTTGTAAAAACAATCAAATCTACAGTAACTTACTGTAAACTGTATTTACAGTAAGCTACTGTTGCAAATACAGTAAATTTACTGTAAAAACAGTAAATTTACTGTAAAAACAACGAAAATCATTTACAGTGCAATTATTGTAAAATTTCAAACATTATTATCGTTTATTGCAATAATTTCTGAGACAATTAATCGCCCAGCAAAATGTGTTATCGCGACAGGCCTAGTGGTCATCCAACATGGATGGAGCGGTACATCCAGTGATTGTTAGTTAAATCTGTGCACTAGTTGTTTTACTAACAGACACACAAATAAAACCACAGCCGATTCTAGTTTTTCCAAAGCAACAGTTCAGCAAATTGTTAGCAATCAAAATGTTTTTAACAAAAGAGAATGTAATTGTAAATTAAAAGTCTGGTGAAAATCGCAGCTTCAACAAGCTGGTTGTGATCACAAAACTTTAAAGGGGACCTCAGATGCATTTTTTAAATTTTTATGTTATTTCTGTGTGCTATCTAGACCCTATTCCTTCAATTTAATGCACAAAATAATTCTTAGATAATCAATTATACCCTTTTTAATTCTGCCATTTTTAACTTTCGTTTTGAACGACCGGTTTCTGATAGAAGTTCTGAAGTCCACGCCCTTCAAAGATCTGTTAACGCCCTCATAACAGCCAGTATCTGTAATGTGTTGTTGTTTTAAAATTAGCTCTTTTTTTATTACTCATTTGACTTACTGTTAGTGCTAGCTTAAGATAACTTACCGAAACCCGTCTGAGCGCGCCGCAGTTTGCTGCTCCTTTTAGCATTAGACCACCCGAATCCGAAGCTAATGTTAGCTTGTTCCTCTTCCGGTTTTCGCCAGCTCCGCTCGGAGACTTTGGGCGTTATCGCTGTTCCAGTCAAGACAACACAAAGTTCACCAAGTGTCTCCCGTAAATTAATCCGTAAGGGGAAGGTCCTCACTGCTGCGAGGCTGCTGCGAGGCTGCAGCAAGGCTGTACAGTTGAAGCTCCGCTCCATGGCGCCGGAAGAGGGTCCCGTCGAACCCGGTCCTTCCGCCTGTGGTCCGCTCGTTTAATTTTTGCCGGCTGCGCGTTGGCAGCGATCGCAAATACACTAAAAATTGAACTAAAACATAAAAATAACAATTATACTTTATTTATAAAGCCATTTAAAAAAACACAGCTGCAACAAAGTGCTGTACACATGAAATTAAGAACATATAAACAAAAGATGAGATGAAATCATGAAAAACAACAGTCATGTGTTTAATACAGAAGTGGGTTGAGCCTAACCAGGTGAGGGGCTGGACTCAGGTTTGAGGTGGGTTGTCCTCGCGCCTGTGACGTCA